>JAVJIF010016707.1:0-159199 GCA_038442645.1 Agave tequilana | reverse complement strand
ATTTATAGGCTGCCAGAAAACTAGCCGTTGGGTCTGTCAGAGCGGCCGGTTCGACCGGTGCGGTCGACCGCCAACGGTCGGATTTCTGACCGTTGGAGCCACGGTCGACCGCCTGGTCGACCGACCCATTGGAGCTGAGAGTCCAACTCTCTGTCGGTCGACAGCGCGGTCGGCCGAACTTTCCAGAGAGCACTGCTCTCTGGAGCGGTCGACCGGCACGGTCGGCCGTCCTCCAGTACACAAAGGCGTGCACATTTGTGCACGTCGGTCGACCGGTCCGGTTGGCCGACTTCAGGATTAGTCGACTATATAAGGGTTATAAGTCGACTTATCCGAAGCCTTAAACAGTTTTCTGGGATTTAAAACTTGGTCTTTTGGCTCAAATAAAATCCCATAAAATACATAAAAATCTACAAAAATTTTTAAACCAATATACTTTGATAAACAAACATGCTTGCACAAATCAAGGTATGTTATAAAGATTGGACTATTTTTGTAAGTTGAAAATATTTGGCTCAAGATAAAACTGTATTTCCAAAACAATATTTTTCAAAATAATTTTTTCCAAAACTGTTTTTCCAAATCTTCATCAAATACAAAAACAAGATATACTTTTAAAGCATAGTGTGTATGGATATGATCCACTACACAATCAAGATGAAATATCTATGTTTTTGACATTAGCTCTAAATAAGGTTTTGGTTGAAACATATAACTTTGAATACCAAAAACCAAACAAGTATTTTGTCACAAAAAAAATCTTTTGTAAAACAAACTATCAAGAGTGTGTGTGTGTAAATGTACTTGAGCAATCCACCACTATCTATCCTTTACATTTTTAACTAAAACAAAAACAAAATCTTATACCTAGACACAAGTCTTCATCCTCTTGAAGTCTTCTCTTGAAGGCTTCTCATCTTCTTGACTTGGTCCAAGCTTGATCCAAAAGCTCCTTGGATCACACCGTGCTAGCTCCAAATCTTGACATTTTATCCTTTGTTGAGCTATGCACCTACTAAGATGTTGATGATGAATCTGTCACTAATTAATACAAGATCATTAGTAAACATAACTTCATGAGTTGATCATCATCAAAACTAGGGTGATAGGCCTTTGGCCAACACAGGGGACCGACGCAACAGCACACAGCAGGCGGCGCTACGAGCGCACTGCCAAACAGCTGTGAAAACGGGGCTCTGGCCGTGTTTCTGCGGTTGTACTGGGTGGCCATGCCAGCATTTTGAGCCAGAGGTTATCCCCCTGACCCCTTCCCCCTGGTGCCTATAAATACCCCCTTGGGGGTTCTTCAGGAAGATATCCAGAGTGTAGTGTAGTTTTCTTTCCATTTTGTTGTTTAGGGTAACTTATTTTAATTTTTTTCTTTCTTCCTCTTTATATTTTTTTATTCTTTTAGATCTTATAATATGAGAGAGAGTGATACATGAGTGGAAAGCAAGAGTGCTTGTAATAGAAGGTGATAAGCTATGAAAGGTTCTCTTTTTACCTCTCTTTGTTTTCTCTCTAACTCATTTTACATGTTTAGCTAATTTTCTCTCATGGCAAATAACTACTAACTTACTAACTTCTTACTTGATAATCCACATGAATCTAATAACCTCTACTTGGCCTTGCTCTTGCAAGAGCCATTGATGGCTCCTGATAATGGATTCTAACACTCTAACACATCCTAACTCTCTAAAAGCTAACATTATTTCACTCTATGCTTACTCTTGTTTAGTTTTGATGGTTTAAGTGTACCTTGCACTTGTTATGTTGAGTTGAATGTGAAAGTTATCATATGGGTCATGCTTTGAAACACTTTTGAACCAAGGACTAGTAGAGCTATTAGTAGTTAGTAGCCATGAGTTTTTTTTTATCTTTTTACTTTGTTTTAGAAATACTTCCAAAAATCACAAAAATCTTATCTTCTATGTTTCCCACTTCTTCGTGTTTCACCGTACTTTTCTCTTTCCATTCTTTGTTTTCTTTTCTTTTCATTCTTTCAAACATTAAAGAAACTTTAACACACACATGAACATTCTGGTTAAGCTTCTATCGCCTCCCGTCCTTGTGGATTTTGACTCGTTTTAGCCTCTATGCTATAATAGAGTATCGAGAAAGCCAAAGCACACACATTTTAAATCTTGATTTCAAAACATACACTTTTTGTGCACGATTTTTCCCCGATCAATTATACAAGGTCATTTGGGGGTGTGTTTAGACACTTAAAAATCAAAAATGCCCATTGGAATCCATTAAAAACAAAACAGACTCAAAAACTAGCTGTTATAATTAACTTGCAGGTTGTCGGTCAACCAGCAGGTCGACCGACAGCTCATCCATAAAAGTCATTGGCTCTGGTCGACCGGCCAGTTGATCGTTGGCAGCTCAAAAGAAAATCAAAAGGTCGGTTGACTGACCCAGTCGACCGACCCTAACCGAGAGTTAGGATCTCTCAGTAGGTCGACCGATAACGTGCACAAATGTACATGCCCCCAGGCCAAAGGCCCGGTCGACGGGATGGTCAACCGTTTTCGCCTGAAATGGGCATCAGTCGACCGTCCGGTCGATCGACTTGGCCTGAAACAGTTTTTATGAAAACTTTTGAGCTTCAAATATTTTTTTTAATATTTTGTATTGGTTTATTCGCAATGTAGCAATGTATAGGTGATGAAATACATATTCTAAACTCGTAATAAAATTTTGGAAAATTATGAGACATGTATCAAAACCAAACATTTAAAATATCAATACTATCAAAACTTGTATTTTTCAAAATTGTGTATTTTGTATGTGTAACTTCTTGAGCATCACAACTATATTTTACAATTTAACAAACTAATATATTAGTAGGCTCTAAGTGACTACAAGACTTTCAACCGGGCTTCTCCTTTAGCTACGTTTGAGTGCTTTGAGCTTTAATCCCATATTTGAATTTTCTTGAGTCTTCAACACCTTCCTTTAGAGAAAGAAAACTCCTTATATTTTTAAAATCCTGAAATATACTTAAATACTTGAACTTGATTAGTACTAAATAACCACATATGTTTTTTTATCATCAAAATCATAAAACCACAGGTGATTGTAACCTTGGGCTAACAAAAGCAAGGCTATGGGCTTTATCAAGAGAGAACATGTTGTGTAGAAGTACATATTTTTGAATTGAATATATGAGCTCACTAGAATAATTTGTCGATAGTTTTCTTCAATCATAGCTAACCTGTACCGAGAGGAAAGCCAATAGAATTCTTTGGTATATGCGGTAACGGTTCTATTTCCTTAGAAGCAAATCTCAAATTATTTGAACAAAATTTGATGATAATCTAGAGGGAGAAATTTACCTTGTAAAAGTTATTTCATCTGCCTCCAAGTTCTTATGGGTGATTTGCCTTATTGTATACGGATGTTTTGCAGTTGACTCTACTATGTCACTGCTCTTTCTTTAAGTTTGTAAGCCACAAACTTGATATAATTCTCCATGAGAATATACGCCATGTCAAACAGTTTATCAACTTTATCATTAAAATCAAGGAGGACTCAATATCAAGACTCCCATCAAAAGAAGGGATCGTAAACTCATCAGGATTTAAATATCCTCCTCTTTTGTCATGAATAGAATTAGAAAATATGCTTTCCCTATTAGAATTAGGAAATCCGCTTCTCCTATTTAGATTAGGATTAGCAAACCTCCTTCACCTCCATAGACCATCCCTTCATCTTCATAATCATCTTCAAATCATTGTGTTGATAGATGGGATTGCACAATTCTTCTTCATTAAAAATTTATTAAATTGAGGATATCGTAGAGGATAGCTTGGTGGTGGATGATGTGGTGGTTGATATGATGGTGGTTAATATGATGGAGGTTGATTCGATTGACGATTATGTTCACTTCGATACGTACTATCGGCTTCGATCATCAATATTGAGAGACAACTTCTTGATCTCTTGGACCATATGATACAAGGTTGATTTGATAGCGCCGATCTTTCTTTAGGCAGTGCGCAACCTTTTGGAAAGTCCTTATATCCATTGTCGTTTTCTTCCATCATCGAAAACTTGCTGAAACTCTGGTACCACTTAACGCAGATAAGAAAGCTAAGATGCTGACTAGATCTCGTTCTAACGCTGATGAACCTTGAAAAGGAACCTTCAGATAGAGATAATACTCCAATGCATGAACAAAAGAACTCGAATCTATGAGCAAACGACAACCCGAATTCATGAGCAATTTAAGAGGAGAAACTCAATTGAATTTGTCAAAGTTATTGTGTACAAAATAGAGAATACAATGGCATTTAAATAGGCTTTAAAAGTAGTACTCTAATCTAATTAGGAAATTAAATAAAAACAATTTGGAATCAAATTGAACCCGAAAACAAACTCCTAAATAAAATTAGAACTTCTGATACAGTGGTCGGTGACAGAGTTAATCGACTAATGAAAATGATTAGCCGACTAATGAAAAGTTTAGTAAATTACTGACTCTCTGCTGAATCATATCAGTTGACTACTGAGATTGAATTAGTCAACTACTGAGAGGGTTAGTCGACTACTTTTGATGATTAGTTGACTAATGTAAATTCTGTTGCTTTTATTGTCATGTTCTCTTACATCAGCCTACGTGGGGCCTAGGCAGCATTGGGCCTGACCTAGGGGTCTGGATATTTTTTTATTTTGGCCTTTTGAGCTGGTCCGCTCTAAGGTCCATATGAGGAATCAAAACTGGACCGGCACCGAAACCAGCCACCGGTCCGATTTCGATTCCTCATATGGAGGAATAGAGAACCGCCGTTTTGAAACCGGAATTGCCGATTTTGAAACAGGGTCAGATATGTCCAGTGGTTATTTATTCTATTAACAGAATCTAAATGAGTTCTTAAATAACTTTTCGTTTTCTTTCTTTCCCTTTCCACCACTTTCAAATAACGTCACTGTAGTTTGACATGCACGGATGCATGCAGTGACTTGTCACCCACTCCACAAAACAAAAGACGCGCATCTTTGGGGGATTTGATTTCCCCTTTTCCCACGCCTATCTAGCTACACTAGTACTACACTCCCCACTCTCCTTTTTATCTTGAGTCCCACTGCTGCCCAACTCTCCTTTTTCCCCTCAAAGAGAGCAAGCAAGACTCTGGCAGTTGCATGCGCGAAACTGTGGGGATGGATGCCCTCAGTGTTTCTCTATGTCCCTTTCCCCTCCTCTTTTTTTGCTTCTCTATGTCTTTGATATGATTTCATTCGCAACTATATAAACACATGATGATATCTAACACTCTCGCATTAGAGTGAGCATATTGCACTCGTGTTTCTTGAAATAAGGAATGTCCATGGCTGCGATGATGACCATCTTCTCTGATTCCAGTCATGAGAGAGGGGACAGTGCTTCTGGGTGCTGCTGCTCATTGGTGCAACTGATCATCATCGGAGTTTCTCCGCTCTGATGTTGTCGTGCCAGCGCGGTGGCAAGGTGCGTTGAGAGGGGAGGGAATCAAGCTCACTGGTCCGATGTGTGGTTCCGAGTTTTAAAACTACCAACCGACATTTTTTTTTTTATTGTTAGTGTCAAATGTTTGCGATTTTTACTGACTGATATGTAATGAGATTTTTGTGTGTTGAGTTTCTTTATGTATAAGAAGTGTGTGATGAACTAGATAGTATTTAATTAGTATTGTAACAATACGATATAGACATATTTGAGAGAGTGTATTAGATTCTTGCTTGCTGTTTTCAGAAAGGGATTTGGGAGGAGAAGCTAGTTTTCCTCTAAATTTTCTGTTTTGTTTTGAAGAAGAAATATGAATCGAGATAGCCATAATACAGTCTGATTACACTTTAGACTTTTGTGGCGTTCTATTTTGGATTTGTTTCTTTTTTAATTATAAGAGCTAGAGAATTAAATTGGATATCTTAACTTTCATTGTGAGGCGTTAACATTAAGTTTGTATTATGTGATCATAACTGAATATTTTAGAAATAGTAACTTACTTATCGTACCTTGGATGCAATTGAGTGAGAACGCATGAAAAACTTCGCATAATTATGCATGATTCTCTCCAACTAGCAATAGCTTTTAGAATCAAAACATGGCATCAAGGAAGCAAATAAAAAAATATATATTGGCTAAAAATGAGCGTTCAAAAACCATCTTTTTGAGTTTTGAATTAGCTATTATTTTGAGTTCTGAGGTACCATAAACATACGAAATCCCTCCCCACTTATTTATTTGATCACTACATCATGTGCAACATCTCAATTACAATTAGCTGCACTAAAACTGTTCTCTCTCTGATAATTTTAAAGAAAGTTTTGCAATTTAGACTCTATTCATAGAATTAAAAGACATAAAAGACAATAATATCTGGGCACTATGCAATACTGGGCCTCGTGTGCAACCATGCAATGCACACAGAAGAGGATGTGAAACATTTCACATTTCACTAACTGACCAAATTATATCATATGTGACAACCAATTAACTCTTAGAGTAATCGTATTTGTTCTTGGATCTTCCAAGGCTTGGTATGTTCAAATTCTATCTCCATATCACAAAGACACACTTAAGGGAAGATCCAACACAATCTCAAACTGTCAAATAATTGCTGAATAAATTAAAACCAATTCATCTTGATTCAATTTTAGTCAGGTTTCAGAGTGGTTAATTTGTTATTCATGTTAGCAAATTATTCTATTGAGATCTGAAGAACCTTGAGGTTCCATCATAAAAGTTTAACTATTAGGTGGTCAAATTCTTATATATTCAAGGCCATCTCCATGTCTAGTCAATGTGAGACTATTTTTTCAACTCAAATCCCAACAAGATCTGCGTGAACGGTAAAAGCATCGGTTAAACTGTAGGAATTTCAGGTTCAAAATCAAACTATATAGCATATGTCTTAAAAGAAAAAGAAAGAAAAGCTATAAAGCAAATTTTGATGTGGAGAACTGAACGACTAATCCAGGAGGCAAAGAGACAACAACCAATCTGGAAACAGTGGATTACCTAATACTAAAGGTAATAAAAGAGCAGATCTTGGCTGATCGAATGTGGTCACACATCTCCTAGCAGTTAGTTTGCATCTCCCTTGAAATTAGAGTTCAACCTTCTCTTCAGAGGCACGCTTAAACTCAGAGACGTTAATTTGACAGGCAGAACAGTAGAAGAGAAAGCAAGAAGAAGGCAGGAGATGGTGGAGATGTCTGCAATTCCTCTTGGTGAGCAATCCTTTTCAGTACTATAAAAGCTTTAAGAAGAAGGCATTTTTTTGAAAAATAATATATTTCCTTAAAAATAATTCGAAAAAAACGACCTCCCTAAAAAATAATTCAGAAAATTGATCTCTGACACGTCACGTTAGCGCCATATCGATGGGGGTCTTTTTACCCCGCTAGCATGGCGTCGCCTGCTAGCAGCAGTTGCAGAATTTTTTGGTCCGAGTTGACAATTCCGGACGAAGAATTTAATTTAATTTTTTAACTTTTCTCTGTGTCTGGGGTTGCAAATTTTTTTAGCTTTACATAGAGGCAGACAATATTTGTGCGGTTCCACGTCAAGTCCGGCTACACCGTTATAGCCAAATGTTGATAATATTATATGATAGTAATACGATAAAAATAGTCAACATATATTTAAAAGCGAAATACCCAAGCTTCTAATAAAATGAAACCATCTATAATTTTAATTCTTTTTTATAAGTCTCTTTAGAAACACGGGAAAACGTTAAAGATTTGAACAATTCTCATAAAAAGTTCTATTGCAACTCCCTTATAAGTCACATATTATAATTCTTTAAAACTTTGTAATGGAGTAATCGTATCTAATTAATTAGTATCACATATAGCAAATATGAAAAGAAGAAAGTATTTTAAACTTAAGATATCTTGAAACCTTACTAAACGTGACGTGAAAGTACATATAATAAACAAGTTAAATGAGAAAACTGAAATACACCTAAAGAGGAGGGGGTGAATAAGTGTTTTGCTAACCAAATGCAATTTTAAAACTACTTATGATGAATTATACAAACAGTCACTCAAAATAAGAATTGAAGCCGAAATTCCCGTGGAGGGCTTTAGAACTTCTCCTCTTTGATTCCTCTAGATAATGAGTTGACGTACTCAATTGCCTCCTTTTTGAGATGGTATAAACCGGTAATGAAAGGGATGAAAAGAACGCAATTATAGAATGCAAGATGAACAATTACACAAGTAAGAAAAATGAAAAGCAATAGAGAGTAAGACATAAGCAATTATAAATACAAAAGAATTTGTTTCGAGGTTCGAACCACCGTTCTACGTCCCCGCCTTCACCACTATGAAGGATTTCACTATCCGCTAAGGAATCTTCCACAAAGGGATCTTACATAATAGATTACAACTTGGTCTACACAAGACCGGAGTGCACAACTCCGCCAACTCAACACATCTACATAAGAGGTAGCACAAAGTCAATTGAGATTACAAAGTTCTTGGTGATCTAACAAGATCACAAACACTCTCTCTTACAATTTCTTATAGAGTAGAATATGCAGTGTTGCTCAAGAAGTTAAGTGAGAGATGAAATTCAGTTAGAAAGAATAGAGAAGCTTTAAAACCAACTGAAAATAGGTTTGAAAAGAAAGAACTTGAAGATTGAAAGCTAAAAAAACTTTTCTCGTTTATAACAAACTTGAAAACATGTAAGCTTGTGTAATTTTCTTGTCTAAAACCAAAACCAATGACCATATATATAGACAAAGAATAAATATCATTTATAAATCTTACCAGGTCATTTGAGGTATGTTTAGACACTTGAAAATAAAAAAAATGCCCGTGGAATCCACTAAAAATAAAACATTTTAAAAACTAGCCGTTATGGCCATCTGGCAGCCTGTCGGTCGACCGGCCGGTTGACCGATAGGTCAAACAGAAAAGAGCCGTTTGCTCCGGTCAACCGGGCGGTTGACCGCTCAGTACTTTAAAAGAAAAACTAAACTGTCTATCGATTAGGTCGGTCGACCACCCTAACCGAGAGTTAGGGTCTCTCAGTCGGTCAACCGCAAGGGTTAGCGATCGACCGGTTGGTCGACCGACAACGTACACAAACATGCACGCTCCTAGGCCAAAGGCCCGGTCAACTGGGCGGTCGACCGTTTTGGCCTGAAATGGGAACCGGTCGACCAAGCGCTCGACCGTTCTGGCCTGAAACAGTTTTCTGTGTTAGTTTTGAATTCCAAACACTTTTCAAATATTTTGTATTGGTTTAAGGGTAATGTATCAATGTATATGTGATAAAATACATGTTCTAAACCTGTTATAAGATTTTAAAAAAATTATGAGACATGTATCAAAACCAAACATGCAATATCAATACTACTAAAACTTGTATTTTCGAAATCGTGTATTTTGTGTGTGTGTGTAACTTCTTGAGCATCACTACTATATTCTACACTTTAACAAACTAATATCTTACAAGGCTCTAGGTGACTACAAGATCTTCAATTAGGCTTCTGCACTAGCGGCGTTGAGTGATTTGAGCTTTGATCCCGTATTTGAGTTTTTTTGAGTCTCTAACATCTTCCTTTAGAGAAAGAAAACTCCTCGAATGCTTAGAACCCTGAGATAAACTTAGACATTTGAACTTGATTAGTACAAATAACCACATATATTTTGTTATTATTAAAATCATAAATCGAGTGATTATAACCTTGAGCCAACAATCTCCCCCTTTTTGATGATGATAAAACATGTGAGTTATTAAAGATAAAGATAAGAAAGAGCTTGAAAAAGCTCCCCCTCAAGTTATGCTATGTATCAAGTATAATAAAACATTATAACTTTAAATGGATTTGATAATATAATCAAGTCACACATATATGCATATATAAAGATGATACCAATATAGAATAATATGCATATATACCCCACCATTCTTTCAATCCTCCTTCCTCCAATAAACAATATGCAATGAGAAAAAAAATGAGACATGGCATGGCCTGTAAGCATGAAAATGGATATAGAATAAGTCATGGCACTGCATATAAGCATGGAAATGGCTATAGAATATGAAAACAACTTAATAACTCAAATATCTATGAATATAGAATATGAAAACAACTTAATAACTCAAATATGTCTCTTCCTTTTTGTCATGCATCAAAAAGGGAAAGGCATCAACATGAAGGAGATGTTAATTTAAAAAAAAAATACATGTATAAAGGAAACAATTTCAAAACTTATGAATCCATAATACAAACATTTAACTCACTACAAATGAATGAAAATCTATTATAATCTAGTTGTTTAGTAAAAATGTACGCAAGTTGAAAATTGGTGGAAGCATAATCAATTTCAATATCGTCTTTCTCATAGTGATCTCTAAGAAAGTGATATCGAATATCTATTTGCTTAGTCTTGCAATATTGATTTGTATTTTTGCTCACGTGAATGGTGCAAGTGTTATCACAAAATATTTTAATATGGTCATAATAAAAATCATAATTAGGGAGAGTATGTTTCATCCATAGGACTTGTGCACAACAAGCCCTAGCCGCAACATACTCCGCCTCGGCGTTGAGAGGGCTGCGGAATTTTTATTTCTTGGAAGACCACGAAACAAGACAATTTCTTAGAAATTGACAAGTACCACTAGTGCTCTTCTTATCCACTCTACAACTGGCATAGTCGACCTCCGAATAACTCGTCATGAGAAATTGTCTGGTTTTCGGATACCACAAGCCCATTCCAATAGTGCCCTTAAGATATCTAATAACACGCTTTACCGAAATTAAGTGAGACTCTTTAGGGTAAGATTGAAATCTAGCATATAGACACACACTAAACATAATATCCGGCCTGCTATCAAATAAAGTAAACTAGCAATTATGTTTCTACAAAGTTTAATGTTTACGTTTATACCTTATTCATCCTTATCAAGCTTAGTAGTAGTGGCCAGGGGAGTCTTACTTAATTTTGCATCTTCAAGTCCAAATCTCTTGATAAGTTTTCTTATGTACTTGGCTTAATTTATGAAGATCCCATCACTCTTTTGGTTGATTTGGAGGACAAGAAAGTAGTTTAGCTCTCCCATCACAGACATCTCAAACTCATTCTTCATGCATGATTCAAATTCTATACAAAGCATTTCATTAGTAGATCCAAAATAATATCATCAATATAAATTTGAACAATTAGGAAATCACTATCTACATGCTTTGTAAACAAAGTGATGTCAACTTTACCTTTAATAAAATCGTTTGAAATTAGAAAAGTTGAAAGTCTTTCATACCAAGCGCTTGGAACTTATTTTAAACCATATAAGTTTTATCAAGTTTGTACACAAAATCCAGATGTATAGGATTAACAAACCCAGGGGGGCGAGGGAGTTTGTTCAACAAACACTTTCTCTTCTATAAAATCATTTTAAAACGCACTTTTGACATCCATTTGAAAAAGTTTGAAATAGTTATAAGAAGCAAAGGCAAGTGTCATCTTTATGGCTTCAAACTGTGCTATGGGTGCAAGGTTTTCCTCAAAATCAATACCTTCAATTTGGGTGTAACTACTAACCTAGCTTTTTTTTTATAAAATTACCCGACTCATCCAGCTTATTCTTAAAGATCTATTTAGTACCTATAGTTGGTCTATCATGAGGTCTAGGAATAAGATACCAAACTTGATTGTGCTCAAATTAATAAAGCTCTTCTTGTATTGCAAGCAACCAATATGAATCGGCCTCGGCTTCAAGGATGTTTTTTGGGCTCAATGTGTGAAATAAAGCAAAATGCTCACATAAATCATAGAGTTTGGATCGAGTAATTACCCCTTGGACACATCACCTATAATGAGGTCCTTGGGATGATTTGAAGCGAATCTCCAATCCTTTGAAAGTGATTGTGTTAGCTCCACTTCAACCTCTAGAAATTCACCTTGTATATCAGTTTTTGGCTTTTCTTCTTCAATAGGTGAGTCTTTTAAGGTTATTCATCCTTGGGTGCTGATAATGGTGCTTATGCAGCTTCAGCACCTAAGGGTGCTACCAGAGCACTCAGCCGCGAAGCTAGAACTAAAGCACTATCCAGTGCCAATCACATCTGCGGTGATGAAAAGAATGAGGCACGTCCCATGCTTCGCTTCCAAAACCTGCGGATACCAAGTCCGCCCCTCACCAAGTTATGAGCAAGTAGGTGGTGTCAAAATTACCTGAACAGATCAATGCGCGATCTACCCGAGTCTCTGCGCTGAGTCACTTAAGCTCGACTAAATCCGACTTGCGAGAGTTCTTAACGAACAAACGAAAGTCAGAATTACTCCAGACTTCTCTCTCTTGTTGTGAACAAGTGGGATGTCAGTTGGTGACGGTTCATTCAGTCCACTGCTGACTAGGACCAGTCCCCGCCACTCCTCCGAATCAACAATCAGTCTTTGATCGACTATCGGTGCGAGCTCCTGTGAAGCATCATAAAAGAGCATATCGCGAAATCTAGCAGATCTGCCCTCTGCATCCGTCAATATGATCGGAAGGGGATGGAGCCATATAGAGGCAGGCAAGCGACGCGTGGCGCTAACTCTCCTCCCTTCAGTTCTCCAGATCCGGACTATAGCCCTGGCTTAGGCCAAGTCCTGGTAGAAGAAGGTGTGTTTCGAAGCACCAGATCTAGGGTTACAATACCCAACAGTTATGAGAAGCCATCCTCCTCAACTGGAGTAACCTCATCAGAACTAATGAGAAAATTGTTCCAATGGTCTGATGAGGAGGAGGAAGACAGTGGGTATGCCTCTTTGGCAACAGTCAGCTCGATACGAACAGATAGAGTGTCAGTGCATATGGCTGATAACGGTAATGATGACCTCCGTCGACGATTGGAAGCTCAGGAGCAAACCTCCAAGGCTCAGTAAGAAGCCTTGGACAACATTCAACAGACGCTCGCCCAACTCCTCACTAACCGGAATAACAATGATACTGGGAGTAATCATAATGAGGAGGAATATCATGATGATGAACAACCCAAGACTGAGAAGTCAAAGGAAAGTTCTTCTGGATGCTGAAGTTCTTAAAGGCATCCAAGCTTAGATCACATCCCTAGCCCAGAGAGATGAACTGAAGAAAGTAAGGGAAGTCCGTCCTTACCCCTTGAATGGGATTCAGTACCATACCCGCCAAAGTTCAAGCCATAAACGTTACATATGTATGATGGTAAGAGCTCGCCAAATTAGCACATCTATTACTTCCGGTCTCAGACCGGTAACGTTATAGATAACAATGCAATCATGGCCAGACTGTTCATCGGCACCCTGAAGGGGGAGCATTTGACTGGTTCCGAAGCCTTCCTCTAGGCCTATCAATTCTTGGATTGACTTAGAGATCCGATTTTTTTCTCATTTTTACGAGGATGACACTAAGGTAACCATGGACAAACTCCTCTCTACCGTACAAAGGAATGACGAATTTGTCCGTGACTACATTGAGCAGTTCAGCAACTTGTCTCTGATGTGCCCAGCAGAGATGCCATTGCTCATACTCTTGTAGACATGCAGGCATAACTTCCTGGACCAAGTAGAGATTCGTATGGGAGCCGTCAAAGCCCATACCTGGAAGGAACTAGTCGAGCAAGCTGAGATAGCTGAAAAGTTGGCTAAAAAGTTTGAACCATCTACCCCTAAAGGCAAATGGGGTATGAATAATAAGGGGCGCGGCGACATGGCGCAGTCCTCTCAAGCCAAAGGGAAAGAGACTATGTCCGTTGAACTGTCAGGGATGTTCATCCAAAAGCCAAGAAGAGCGGTGTCAATAATTAAGAGTTTAAGTTTCCTTCGAAATAATATTCCTTCAAAGACGAGCAAGTGGTTACAATATTCCATCTACTCCACAAAGGAATAAATTGAAACTACCGGATGCTCGACGCCTTAATGAAGTGGGATGCATGAATGATCCCAACTATTGCCTCTTTCATAGGATGGTTCATCATCCTACTAATAAGTGCTTTATCCTCAAGGATAAAATTCAGGCTTTGGTCGATGCCGGAGTTCTGACTC
Organism: Agave tequilana; assembly: GCA_038442645.1. Classification (NCBI taxonomy): domain Eukaryota; kingdom Viridiplantae; phylum Streptophyta; class Magnoliopsida; order Asparagales; family Asparagaceae; genus Agave; species Agave tequilana. The sequence goes on along the minus strand of JAVJIF010016707.1, from coordinate 145,183 downwards.
TAAAGTCAGAACAAAAGAAGTCACTGCGAATATGGTAACCCTCGAGTTCGGAAAACCCCAAAAGTCACAGTCTTGATGGGTCCTTTCCAATCCCTGAAGCATGACTGGAAGTAAAAGATCCTTTAGCTAAAATCAAGAGATTAAGGGTATTGTTCTCTTGACATTGAAAACAGGAGAAATCATATGGATACACCTGGACCTTGCCCAAGACAAACAATGGGATTTGAAGAAATCCAAGTCAAAGGGTAAATCTTGCAACAATATCTCTGTCTTACCAGATGATGACAATATGACGTCAGCTTCTCTTAGCGAGTCTGAGGGGAAAAAGCACGCTTGCACAGTGCAGGCTGATGTACCTCAGCCGATAGGTACTCGATCCAGAAAATCATCATTAAAATAGTATGAGGGTTACTGACGAGACATAACAATAAACGACGTCAGTACAAGTACCCATGCCAGCTCCGGTCCCAACAACGGGAAAAGAGAAGTAGAAAGAAGTCCGGTTTGATGATATCCTGAAGAAGCCTTTAGACCCAAGACTTAACATGCCTTTTCGCTTTGCCATATTGGCCCAGCTGGCTAATATCCCCGCTCGTATCATCATACATGAGTTGCTTTGCCTTTTGAAAGAGACAAGAAAGCACTTAGGGATGCACTGGCTAACTCAGAATCATTTCTAACACATATGCCAGAAATTCCTAAGGATGACACTCAGCCCCCTTGCTCTGAATATCATCATATACAGCTGAAAGTACCTGCTATTACTTTCATATCTGAGGACATGCTCCTTAAGGATAATAAACACGATCGATCTTTGTACTATACCGGATACATCGGTTCAACATGCATTGAAAAGGTACAGGTTGATCTAGGGTCTGCACTCAGCATCATCCCCAAAAGTCTCCTCTACTTCCTTGGCATACCACTGTATTGGTTGTCTGCAACCACTATGACGATATACGATTTTAATGTAGGGAGTAGTCACCCACTTGGAAAGATTCGACTTCGTTGCCGAATTGGGAACCTGAAATCAGAAGTGACGCGCTACGTCGTTGACGCTAACACATCATACAACTTGTTGCTAGGATGACCCTGGATCTATGCTAACTGGATTGTTCCCTCTACTCTACACCAGTGCTTCAAATATGTTGAAGATAATGCAACAGTACGAATTGTGCTCGCTGAGAAACAACCATTCAAGGGGGGTGAAAAACTACTTTATTGATGCTCTCCTATATCAGGAAGTCAGTGAAACATCAAAAGAATTATTGCCTGACAACGATCATAGTGGCAATGAGGCGGATTCGGAGTCTGAAGGAGATAAGCCATTTGGTTGGTGAACCAATTGTTGCATGTTTCAATAATCCTCAAGGTAATACTCCTTCTGAGGATGATGACGAATGGGTGATTAATGACAATGTTTCCTTTGATTATCCTGCGAGTGTCAAACTGTTTGAATCTGTTACGAATAGTTCTCTACACATGCCCTTGCATAAACCAAGTACATCAAGTACGTCTGTGGAATGTATAGAAGAGTCCGTTCTAGTGGTTCCTCTGTTAAAAGGGGTCGATCACCAATAATATTCGGTAGAGCCTAACTGCAGAGGTCTACGGTCATAGATTCGAGTTCAGACTCAGAGACCTGCAATTTTTCCATTATGCACAATCAGTATAGCATATGATGAGGAAAATGGGATACAACTTGCAGCATGAGAATGGTCTAAATTTGGGAAAAGGACGACGTAGTTTTCTGCGTAATTTTGTGCCAAAAAGGAAACCAGCAAATTACTATGATAAACCAGCAAATTACTATGATAAAACACGCAGGGGTTGGGATGCATTACACATCCATCGTCTACATCGGTTCAATCTAAAGATAACAAACCGATCCTGTCATGCTCTGCCTCTTCCTCCGAATGGGAGTCGGATATCAGTATGGGAACGATGTTCGAGAGCCTCACTCTTAATATGACTTCAAGTAGCCAATTGGAGCCTGCAGAAGCTATGATGTTGAACCATGGGCTCAGCAATTGGATTGCCAGTGGAAAAAATGATTCAAATAACGCGAACCACCTACTGAAGACATGGTGATCCAGGTTAACTTGGGTAGTCAAGATCACCTAAACCCATCTTTATAAGTGAGAGCCTATCACTTACAGAGAAAGAAGAATTGTTAGTACTCGTGAGGGAGTATATCGATGTCTTCGCATGGAACTATGAAGATATGCCCGAACTTAATCCACAAGTAGCCATGCATCGCCTGAATATCAAGCCTAACATCAAGCCAGTCAAGCAACAACAAACGATTTCGCCCGAACATTATGGAGGTTATTGAGGCAGAAGTTCATAAACTCATCGCGTGTAGTTTCATACGGGAGGAACAACATCCAGATTGGGTTGCTAACATTGTTCTTGTTCTTAAGAAGAATGGAAAATTCGAATCTATATTGACTACCGCGATCTCAATATAGCTGTCCTAAAGACGAATTCCCATTGCCCATCACTGATGTCATGATTGATAATACCTGTGGATTCGAAAGAATGTCCCTCATGGATGGCTTTTCAGGGTATAATCAAATTAAGATATATCCAGAGGATGAGAAACATACTTCATTTCGACACCGTTGGGGGTATACTGCTATACCGTGATGCCTTTTGGATTAAAGAACGCGGGAGCAACTTATCAGCGTGCTATGAGTATAATTTTCTGCGACCACCTCTGAAAGATGGTAGAATGTTATGTCGACGACATTGCTATCAAAAGTCGCGATAAGAATGACCATCTTTATGACTTAAGAACAATATTCGACATAATGCGGACTCATCGACTGAAGATGAATCTGACAAAATCCTTCTTGGGGGTTTCGAGTAGCAAATTCTTGGGATTTATTGTTACATCAGAGGGAATTCATTTTAACCCAGACAAAGTCAAAGCCATTCAAAGCATGCATCCAACTAAGAATCTCAAAGAACTTAGGGGCCTACAAGGGAGACTGGTTTATATCAGAAGGTTTATCGCAAATCTCTCAGGCCGCTGTCAACCGTTCACCCGACTCATAAAAAAGGTGTCTCTTTTGTATGGGATCAAACCTGTCAAGAAGCTTATGAGGATATCAAAAGAATACCTCACAAAACCTCCGGTCTTAGTGGCTCCACATCAGGAAAACCATTCCTGCTTTATGTGAAGCTATGGACCATTCTCTCGGTGCTCTGCTTGCTTAAAAGGACGATGATGGTCACGAACAGGCTATTTATTATTTGAGCAGGACTCTAATAGGGGCAGAATCTCGCTATAACCCTATTGAGAATGAATGCTTAGCTCTTGTCTTTACTATTCAGAAGACACGACATTATTTGGTCGGCCAAACCATACATGTCATTTTCAGGGTGAATCCTTTGCGTCTTCTCATGACGAAACCAGGATCACTGAATTCTAGATTAGCTACATGGGCCCTCCTTCTGTCTCAGTACGACATGCTCTTTGTCCCTCAGAAGGCGGTTAAAGGCCAGGTGCTTGCAGATTTCTTGCTACTACTCATCGGTTCCGAAAATCTCAAAACTTCATGAAGATATTTCAGAGGTTTTCGAATCTAATATAACTTCAGAGGATGAAGTATGGTAGATGTTCTTCGGTGGAGCTTGACAAATAGGCCCTAAAGGCAAGATCATTGTCGGTGTGGGGGTTCTATTTATCTCACCACAAAACCATGTCCTTCCTAGGGTGTTTTCATTGACGGAACCATGTTCTAACAATGTGACAGAATACAATGCTCTACTCATTTGCCTTCAGCTCGCTCATGAAATGGGGGTACACTACCTTGAAGCCTATGGTGATTCAAAACTGATCATTAATCAGGTTAAAGGAGAATACGAGGTCCTTCATAGAGATTTGGTACCTTATTATCATGCAGTCATCAAAATGGCTAATTCATTTGATGGCTTTTATATCGGTCATGTGTCCCAATCCAAAATACTAAGGCCGATGCTCTGGCTGAACTAGCAACCACGTTAGCCTTACCAATCGACACAACGTATCACCTTATAGTGGCTACTCGACACCTTGTTTGTCCTAAACATGTGTTAAAAACAAGGAAGTCCATAGCATCTCGATGATTTTGAACTGAGAGATTGGCGATTTTCCCTCATTGACTATGCTTTGCATGATATATTACCAGATGACCCTAAAGAAGTGGTATCTATCAGATGAAGAGCTCTCTGTTTTTACTATGATCCAATAGTAAAGACACTCTACCGTCGCTCATATGACGGTATCCTCCTCCGTTGTCTTTCTAATTCAGAGGCACAAGAAGTGCTTAAAGAAGCGCACGATGGCATATGCGGAGCTCATCAGCCAGGTCCAAAACTCAAGGACCGATTACACAGGCTTAGATATTATTGGCCGACCATGATAGCCGATGCCATCCAATATGCACGAAGGTGTAAAGCCTGTAAAATTCATGCGGACTTCATACATCAGCCTCCCGAGTTGCTCCATCCAACTGTTGCTTCATGGCCATTTGAAGCATAGGGAATCGATATCATAGGACCGACCAGCCCCTCTTCAATAAAAGGTCACCGGTTTATCTTAGCAATAACTGATTACTTTTCAAAGTGGGCAGAAGCTATACCACTTGTGAAAGTTAAAACTTCCAACGTGGTTAATTTTATCAAACACCATGTCATCCATCGATTTGGTGTCCCCAGGTGGATCATCCATGTAAGGGTCCCCAATTAGTGAGCCAGGTATTCTATCAGTTCTGTGATAAATACCAGATTCAAAATATGGCATCAACCGCTTATAACCCTGCTGCTAATGGCTTGGCAGAAGCATTCAACAAAAAATTATCAAGCTACTCAAAAAATTTGTTTCATCAAATAAGCGAGACTGGAATGAGAAGCTTGGTGAATGTCTTTGGGCCTACCGAACCACGGACCCCGACAGGCAATACACCTTTTTCCCTGATATACGGGTGCGAAGCAGTCATACCGTTAGAAATTCAGATGTAATCATTACGAGTTGTTTTGATGACCAGATTGACAAAGGAGGACAATGATCGGTTACGTCTTCAAGAGCTCAAAGTCCTGGATGAGAAGCGATTACAAGCTCAACAACATATTGAGTTGTATCAAGCGCAATCTCAAAGGCCTTCAATAAGAAGGTTAAGCAAAGGGTGTTTTAGAAAGGAGATTTGGTTTTATCCGTCAGACGACCGATGATCATGATGCATAAAACCAAAGGCAAATTTCAGCTCAAATGGAAAGGACCGTTTGTAATAGAAATAGTCTATTCGAATGGAGCATATCGCCTTATGACTTCAGACGGTGACATACTCATGATGCCGATCAACGGCAGGTTCTTAAAGAAGTATTATCCTTGATTGGATCCTTTTCACGATCAAGTTAACATTACACCTCTAATTAAGACCTTCAGATCCGAGAAATTTAAAAAGAGCACTCCTCTCTTTCTCTAACGGGATCACACTACCATAAATCAGTATCTGGCCGATCGAATGACAAATACAAATGGGTTTATTTGATGACATATCTTGCCAAGTCGAACTCATTAAAGAAGGTTTGTGACACGTCCTTCTGCAGAATCTTTCCAATATGGAAATAAGATAAGGATTGGCAGAGAGTCCACGATCTCAAAGTAGCGAAATGATCCAACGTCTCTAACAGCTAAGGATAGAGGAAAATGTTTGGCCTTTAAGCCTAACATAAGTCCTTGACAACTCATCATGCTGAGGGGAATAGTATGGCTAGCCCAACTCAAATGGTAGTTAGTAAAGGTATATCAAATCCGTTGACAGCTGAGGATTTGCTAAAAATCTAAAAATCCTAAGGAACATGTTCCCATTTGATTCCTCTCCAAAGTCACTTACCAATTCCCGTCCATGGAATGGTAGGACCACTTAAAAGGTATTCATTTCCCTGGCAAAATGACGAGTCAAACCTATCATGTTAACATACCTCTGATAGTAAAATTCTGACTTACTCCCTGGTGGATAAAATCAACACCCCAGCAGATTAAACTCCACTTGTCATTCTCTTCAATAGAATGATAGGTTCACTCAAATTGCTGTTATGTTCAAATAACTCTAACAGTAAATGAATCCTTGTCAAGTTAACATCACACCTCTGACTGGTTGCTGTACAAATCCCCAAGCGGAGAAGCTGTCACAATTGCTTCTGACAAAATCTCCTTCTAAATCCCCAGCAAGGGTTCTTGTTTTTACGTTAATGATTACCTCTGACAACTTTTTAGGGAATAATCTCTTCCCTACCGAACCCCCACAGAGTTCTTTTTGTCACATTAATGATTACCTCTGACATATGATCTCTTATGGAATTCATTTAACTCCCTAGCGAGTTTCTAAGTAGACTCTCTTCAAAGTCTATTATTTTCCTCTCAGTCCCCAATGGACTTTCTTGGTTGTCACGTTAACGATATACCTCTGACAATTTCTTCCAAATATATCCAAAGGAGATATCAATTTAAATTAATTCATAAATCTTACTTTCCCCCAAGGGGATTATTTCTTTGATCGTCATGTCCAGCTTGTCACCTCTGAACGATAAAAAAATCCTGAGCTTGGTGGTTTCTCAATCATCGGTTATGTCCATTATTACCTCTGAACTGACAGATAGACAAGTTTCATCTTTCAGTCCAGTAAGGACTATTCCTTTGTCATTATGTCCAGTTCGCCACCTCTGAACGGCAGGGTTCTGAGTCTAGCAACTCCCAATCGGTTATGTTCATATTACCTATGAACCGACGGGTACCTAAATCTCTCTTTCTTATGGTACTTCAACTATCATGTCCAGTTTACCACCTCTGAATAGATGAGTCCATAATTTTATTCTCCTTTCCCCCGTCAGGGTCGGGAGTTCTTGCTGTCATGTTAACATTAAACCTCTGAATAATAGATTGTGAATCTGAGGTCCCTTAGTTGGTCATGTCCAGTCAACCACCTCTGAACCAACAAGACCCCAGATCCAATCTATCTTTGCAGTCCCTTGTAGACTAGCTGCCAAGTTAATACGACTACCTCTGGCAGCAGATTCGAAGTTTAGTGTGTCTTAGTCTATCACGTCCAGGTTATCACCTCTGAATAGATAGGTCCCTAAAATCGGGTTCATCTCTATTTTGTCATCTTGTCCAGGTCATCACCTCTGAATGGCAGAATTTCTCATGTCCAGTTTGTCGCTTTTAATTGGCAAATCCTAGGCTTCATTTGTCTTAGTTCAAGTGGAACTATCACAGGTTGTGGTGCCTAATTCATTATAATCTACTCACAAATTTGATGATCTTTAATCGATTATGTTAATATTTACCTCTGAACAGTAAAGATCGTCAAGTTCATTCTTTTCATTCTCAGCTCAGCTCAACATAATTTGAGTCGAGCAATTTAGTAACTAATCCTATCAGTTCATCTGACTAGATTAGTTATATCATTATTTTCTTTCTTATTTAAGAATTGCAAACTCAGAAGATAAAACAAGTTGGAAATACAACAGAGGAGTTAAATAAAATTACTTTTTATTGATTCAAAAAGGGGGATACATGGATTACAAGCTATGAGGGTGCTTCGTAAGACTTGATCCGTTCTTCAAGGATGGCTAGCTTATTCTTCCTCTCCTCAGCAGCTCTGATGAATGCCTGCGATCTCAACTCGGCCTCATTAAAGATCGCTGTCTGGGACAAACGAGCCTCAATTTCAGCTAAAGTTTGTGTTAGGTCCTGTTGCAGGACTTTGTCATTTTGGGCTTGAGCACCTCTAGCCGAGCGATCTCCTCAAGACGCACCGGTTCAGCCTTGGACAGAAGAAGACTGGCTCTCTTGATCATCTCCTTGGCCTTCTCATTATCCTCAGCGTTGAGAAGAGCACTATTAGAAGCGTCTATAGAATCTCTAATTTCTACTTTCCTTGCCTCCAAGGATTTTAGATCTGAAGATATTACCTTAGCTGCTTCCTGTGCTGTGATTAGACGAGAAAGGTGTGTTTATTATGAAGCAAATGTATTTGATGTACCCTTTCTTATCTCCGCTATAGCATAGGGCTATACCGAGTCGATTCTCAGGGAGAGCTCGCGATGGAAGCTTTAACGTGTGGTAGTGAAGTGAACAAACGAGTATTCTTCTCTTGCTTATAAACTTAGTGAATCAAATGTAAAAGAAACTAAAAGAAAGGATGGCTATGTTCATGGTGGAAATCGTTGGAAAAGAAATCAATAAGTGGATGTGGTATTCACAAGAAAAGGAAAGGAAACTTAAAGAAGAAGCAATCCATGACTAGCTTACCTTGCTAGCTTGCCAAGACTTACTAGACTCCTTGATAGCGAATGCTTGCCTAATGTTGTCACTCCATTAGCGTAGGATTCGTCTCGCGTGTTGACCTAATTACTTTCTCACTTGCAATGGTGGTTTAACCATCGGAGAAGAGAAGATCATACAACTTGCAAGATGAAAAAAACAATCACCCATGAGTTAGTGAAGTGACAAGACTAGTGGTAAACTAGTACATGGAGAAGAATTAGCTACAACAAGCCATAAGAGAAATACAAGAAAGCATGAAGTAAAACAAAGCTTGAATTAAATTGCAAGAATTAAAGAAAGCACATAAGAAAGCAATTAAAGAATGCAAGAAAACTAGAACCAAGCTTCAAGTAGAGGAAGGAGGATGGATCAATCCTTGTTGCTTCAAGTGTCACTCTTGATTACACAAGCTCTCTCCCTCACATCACTCTCTTTTACATTGAATTCTAGGGAAGAGAAGATCATAGAGAGCTAAAAATCCTAAAGAAAAATCTAACAAAATTACAAGCTTTACACTAATCTCTCTCTCTTCTCTGTTCAGTCTCAGCTCGCAGGTGAAGGTGGAGTATTTATAACATGGGAGAGAACCTTCGAGAGCCAAGTTTGTTGGCGCAAATCCGAGGTCATAACGACCTAGATCTGCCGCGCCCATGCCGCGCCCCCGCGGCCTAACTGAATCCGTTCAGCAACGGATTTCTGTTGCGGGTTGTTGAGAGTTTGTTTGGCACGTGGACATTCTAGAATCTTCGTTTGTTTGCGCGCAGATCTCTCTGGATTTGATTTGAAATCTTTGGCTTATCTTTAATCTTGGATTAATCACTTAATTATTGCTAATTAAGGTGATTAATTGGCTATCTCTCCTTTAAGTGTGTACCTGCAAATATGTAGAGAAGAAGAGTAAAATCACATATTTATTTGTAATATGCATGGGGATTATGATGTAAAATATGCAATATTGTGTACTAATCACACCCCCACACTTATTCTTTTGCTCGTCCCGAGCAAACAAAGAAAAGAAAAGAAAATCTAAACTACTAGTTTTATTACACCACTTTCGCAGGTGACGCGATTGCACTGAGCGTGTGCAACAAGCCGTTAAACCTCTAGGTTACCCTAGAGGAGGAGTGTTGTCTCCTGAGGGTTTTCAGCGGATTACACCCACAAAATCCAATAAGAAAGAAGACAAATGTTAGTGTTTTGAAAACGCATTTTGAATAAGAGACATGTTTACGAACTATTTTTGCAAAAATATAAGTGATCTTAGGTCATAAGTCCACCTATAATCATTCTTCCTTAAACTTAGTATCCATGCAAGATCTTGTTTTTAATTAAGGTAAGAATTCAAATTGGATTGAATATTTTTATCCTTCATAAAACCTAGATAATATGCACACCGTGTAAGTGAAGATTTCTGGGATTTCAACTCCAACCATCAAGCCATTTATTTATTTATATATATATTTTTTTTCTTTTTCTTTTTTTCTTCCCTTAGTTTAGGCTTTCTAGTTCACCCTTGTAACGAGCCTTTAACCGATGACTCCCAAACCAGACGGTCTTAGGGCACCAGATGAGAAAACATCCCTCGGGTTTAAGGTCTCGAGTAAAAAAGGCCACAAAACTAAGGGGGATTATTTATTTTTGATCACCGTTAGGCGTGAATAACCATGCTTCTTGAGGCATAATTCTCCAGCTTAATGAGTGATGTTTATTTATAATAATTTTTTTTTCTTTTTCTTCTTTTTTTTTTATTTATATGGCATTTTTGGTCTTTGTCTCCATCCCTAGAAATGTGTAAGTGTAAAGTGCATATTATCTAAGGCAAAAAATTCAAGATAAAAATATCTCACCAATTTTTCTTACTTAGCCTATAATTTTAAACAAAATCTATTATTTCAACTAGGTTTAAGATATCATAATTAAGACTTTCTTAATCTCTAAGATACATCTTAATTTTCTTAAAAATAGATCAAAACTTTGTCTCTTTTTCAAAAAGTTTTTATTTTTATATTTTTTATATATTTTTATTTTTTAAAAGAAATGTAAAAGAAAGAAAATCTAAAAACTCTATGTTAGTAAACCCTCCCCCACACTTATTTCATGCATTGTTCTCAATGCATCGTGATATATGTATGCATGAAACAAATAGAAAGGGAAGGAAAAAATTACCTTAAGGTGGTGGTTCCGGTGGTGGACGGATTGGTCCACGAAACATGGCCCAATCATCTTTACGTTGGGTTTTCAGGAACCCACCAGAAATCTCAATAATATGACCCACAAAAATGATGTGTGCATTTAAGATTATTATGTACATGCCCCCATCTAATTTCCAAATTCTTAAAATATTTCTGAGTTAAATTTATCAACTACCTTGTCCCAGAATGGAATATAGAATGATAGAACGGTTGACTTGGACTCGGAAAGGAACACCGACTCAGGGAAGTGAATGAAGTCAAGTAAAGGTTCAAGAGTCGGAATGGATTCAAGAACTGGGTCCAAGTCAAGAAAATGAAGCTCAAGTCCACATTCAGTTTCCCATGATGGAATGTGACTATCTAAGATTAGTGATTCAAGTTCAGGAAGGTTGGGAATCAAAACTGACTCTGAAATGTTACTCAAATTAGGTAACAAAACAGGAGTCATTAATGATTCAGGTATTTGAACTAAATCACAAACTTGAGGGTCAAAGTCACATTTCTCATTGAGTTCAATTCCACAAAATTGTGAACTTGCCAATTTGTCAATAGGATCTTCAAAAAGGTATAATTGGTCAAGTTCAACATGATCCTCAAAGATGGATGATTCAACTTCATTGTGAATTGGGCAAGGATCCAAGGTTGACTCCGGGAAAAGATTGATGTGAGGTAGAGATACCGGAGTCATTATCGAATCAGAAAAGAGGATTGAATCACTAAGTTGGAGTTCAAGATCACATTCCTTATGTAATTCAATTTCAGAAAAATGTGAACTTGCCAATTTATCAATGGGATTTTCAGAAGTATGGAATTGGCCAAGTTCAATGTGATCATCATAAAATATTGGTGATTCAATTTCACAATGGATAGGTACTGGATTCAATTCTGACTTTGGAAATGGATTGAAATCAGGTAGGATATGGAGTCATGATTGAATCAGGAAGTAGAGTTGAATCATCTGGTGAAAGTTCAGGATCATAATCATGTTCAAGTTCAATTTCATGAAAAGGAAAACTTGCCAAATTGTAAATTGGATCAGAAGTGTGGACAAGTTCAGTCTTAGGAGATGAAAAACGTGCCAAAATGTCAATGGGATTTGACGTTTGGACAAGTTCAATTTTAGGGAATGAAAACTTGCCAAAATGGAATCTGAAGTTTGGACAAGTTCAGGTGGTTGTGCTGAAATTGAATCTGAACTTCCAAGACTACATGACTCTTTGGTTTTAACAGAGTGGCTAGTGACCTTAGAAATAGGATGATGATGAAGAGTTTGGATCATCAAATCTATGTCACGATCTCTAGCTTTTCGAGCAATGGTCATGTCTTCAAGCAACTTTTCACAAGTGATGATTTCATTATTTTGATGAAAAGATGAAGTGTGGTCTTGGAAGTGATGGTGAAATTGTGAGTCAAAAATGTGTGGTGATGGAAAAGTAGACTCACACAAGAAATCTTTACTCGTTTCCATGACAAATGGTTGTTCATTAGGAAAAGGTGGAAGTGAGTAAGACTCTTGAAAATACTGTGGAATTGGAGAGACAAATGGTTTTTGAAGTTGTTGCTCAACTCTCAGTAAATTGGCTTCTATACTCCTTTGCAACTCAGATTTTTCTTCAAATGGAGGTTCAGAAAAAGGAGTATATGAAGTGGACTCGGGAAATGAATATTGTGGACAAGATGAATATGGTGGACAAGGAATTTGAGAATTTGACTCGGGGTACTGGAATCCCCAATGACTCGGTGAAGAGTTGAAATTATTTTGGACATTATAATCATTAGATGGGGTGTATGGGTCATATTGATTCGGATAAGGCCAACCCGGTGTATTTGGTTGGTGCATATTGTAAAACACCGGGTTGGAATTATCCGAATATGGAGATGGTGTGAAATATGGATTATTATTATAATGGAAAGAATTGTAATTATAAGCCATATCACACAATCACAAACAAAACAAACAAACAACAAACAAACAAACAAAAAGAAAAAAAAATTCTAACCTAAGTTAGGGTAGACTTAGACCTAGACGACTCCTAACTGATAGACTGTCCACGGGAGGTTTGGTGTAGACTCTAACCACGAGCTAATCAGCCAGGGAAGGGTAAGGTTGGTGTGAGGTTTTTCCGTCCGAAGACGTTCCTTAATTAAGTAACCAGCAACCTTCGGGCTTTCGGCTCTCAACCCCTTTCCTAGACACCGATTTTGCAAGAGTTAAATTCCAACACTTTTCCCCCTTAGGATAATCTCCTAGATGAGTCCGAGATGTCCCTAGGCCAACGTCTACTTTTTTTTATTTAAATTAGGCTTGGGTTAGTGAGTGCTCGGGAAAATGATTTTCGGGCTAAGGAAAGGGTAATGAACTCCCCCACCTTATCTTATTTACGGGTATGCCCTTAAATTTGAATTGTGCAAGTGTACAAGAAATATAACAAGGATTCACTCAAAGCAAGAAAATCAAGCAAGAGTTTGTCCTAGTCTAATATGCAATGCGAACACGTACCTTGCCTCCAGCACTCTTCAACAGTAAAAGTAAAGAATTGAAAGACACGTGCCTAAAATGCAAGTGTCTAAACAATTTTTAGCAATTTCAATCAACTTTTTACTGTTTTTTAATTAAGCAGGTATATGGTGAAAAATACAGGATTTCAAGTATAGCAGCAGATGTATTTTGCAGATCCGAAGCCCCTGCAGAAAATTTGTCAGAAGTGAACTCCTCTGTGCCGCGGCCGCGCGGCTTTTGCCGTGGGAACGCGGCACTTTGGAGGGATCCTGGTCTCTGCTTTCAAGAGCAGAGGCCCAGGTCCACTTATATGTGACTGCAATGAATATTTTCCTGTTTCTTTACCTGTAACCTGCAAACAGAGAAGAAGAATCGTTTAGTACTTCACTTTAAACCAAAAAGAACGTCGCTCTCCCCGGCAACGGCGCCATTTTGATTAGACGAGAAAGGTGTGTTTATTATGAAGCAAATGTATTTGATGTACCCTTTCTTATCTCCGCTATAGCATAGGGCTATACCGAGTCGATTCTCAGGGAGAGCTCGCGATGGAAGCTTTAACGTGTGATAGTGAAGTGAACAAACGAGTATTCTTCTCTTGCTTATAAACTTAGTGAATCAAATGTAAAAGAAACTAAAAGAAAGGATGGCTATGTTCATGGTGGAAATCGTTGGAAAAGAAATCAATAAGTGGATGTGGTATTCACAAGAAAAGGAAAGGAAACTTAAAGAAGAAGCAATCCATGACTAGCTTACCTTGCTAGCTTGCCAAGACTTACTAGACTCCTTGATAGCGAATGCTTGCCTAATGTTGTCACTCCATTAGCGTAGGATTCGTCTCGCGTGTTGACCTAATTACTTTCTCACTTGCAATGGTGGTTTAACCATCGGAGAAGAGAAGATCATACAACTTGCAAGATGAACAAAAGCAATCACCCATGAGTTAGTGAAGTGACAAGACTAGTGGTAAACTAGTACATGGAGAAGAATTAGCTACAACAAGCCATAAGAGAAATACAAGAAAGCATGAAGTAAAACAAAGCTTGAATTAAATTGCAAGAATTAAAGAAAGCACATAAGAAAGCAATTAAAGAATGCAAGAAAACTAGAACCAAGCTTCAAGTAGAGGAAGGAGGATGGATCAATCCTTGTTGCTTCAAGTGTCACTCTTGATTACACAAGCTCTCTCCCTCACAATCACTCTCTTTTACATTGAATTCTAGGGAAGAGAAGATCATAGAGAGCTAAAAATCCTAAAGAAAAATCTAACAAAATTACAAGCTTTACACTAATCTCTCTCTCTTCTCTGTTCAGTCTCAGCTCGTAGGTGAAGGTGGAGTATTTATAGCATGGGAGAGAACCTTCGAGAGCCAAGTTTTGGCGCAAAATCCGAGGTCATAACGACCTAGATCTGCCGCGCCCATGCCGCGCCCCCGCAGCCTAACTGAATCCGTTCAGCAACGGATTTCTGTTGCGGGTTGTTGAGAGTTTGTTTGGCCACGTGGACATTCTAGAATCTTCGTTTGTTGCGCGCAGATCTCTCTGGATTTGATTTGAAATCTTTGGCTTATCTTTAATCTTGGATTAATCACTTAATTATTGCTAATTAAGGTGATTAATTGGCTATCTCTCCTTTAAGTGTGTACCTGCAAATATGTAGAGAAGAAGAGTAAAAATCACATATTTATTTGTAATATGCATGGGGATTATGATGTAAAATATGCAATATTGTGTACTAATCATGCTGCAAGATGAGCTTCGCGCATCTGAGCAGCAAGATGTTCGAGCTGTTCATTAACTGAGGAATCCAAATCTGAATTGCTGAGACGGTGCCATTTGTCTACATCCCTCTCAAGCCTCGCTACCAGAAGCTCCAATGCAGCGGCCTAGTCATCCCCTCCAAAGTCTCAAATGTTTTAATATTTTTGAGAGAGGACTACCTTTAGAGTAGAAAATGAAGTAGTCGAGCCCTTCAAGACCAAAATCACGGATCGCTTTAAGCTCTTGTAGAAGCTATCAACTATCTCAGCCAGAAATTCTTTCTCGGGTTCAACTACTCCCGGTAAGCGAGTAGTACCCGAAGACAAAGCTTTCACTGGCTTCACTGACATAACCTAGAGGAGATGGCAGAAGTGCTGGCTGGAGAAAGATGAGGGATCACCGGTGATCTTGGAGGAGTTCTCATCGAAACTAGTATACTAGCCACGATGGAAGTAGGGTTAGTGACTATTTCAGGAAGAGCTGGCTCAACAATCAGTGTCAGAGACAAAGGGCTGGTAATTACCTTCAGCCCTGTGGTTGTCAGGATAGGCGGCATCAAAGAAACCACTGGCATCTCACCTACCAATGTAGTTGGGAGTGAGATTGGTTCTGTAACCACCGTCTCCTCAACCTCTTTAGTTCCACTGGCAGGCTCAGGCTGGGCAAGTCGTGATACAAGCCATCCAACTCGGCAATGTCCGTTGCGGTTGAAGTACTTGCTTCACCCCTGATTCCCTCAGGAAAATTAGCTAGCTCCCTTGAAATCGATGCACCTAAAGGCAGAACATCTGTGGCAAGACTTTGTTTGAGCAAGGCATAATGAATATCAGGAGAGAATTGCTCACAAAAGATCAAAGTATTACCGAGAGACGATACCGCCTCAACTGCCTCAGCCGCAGTCTCTCTCCGAACTTCCTTGACGATAGCATCAATCCCGTCAGGCTCCATAGGAAAGTTTTTGGCAGATGCAGGAGGGACGGCCAGCTCACCTTCACTCGCTGAAGCCTCTATGGTCCATCCTATAAAGCTTGAAGCCATTGGACTCCCTTTCGAGGTCCTAACACACGAAGGACTGACGTCAGCCGCGCCACCTCTGGAATCTTCTGAGACGACGAAGTAGCTAGCCTCGTCCCCTTCTTTATAAATGAACAGAGGATCATAAAATCCCCCTATTCTTCTGCAGCCTCAGCTCTTGGTTCTCTTGCAGTCTCGGTTCCTGAATCATGGGATAAACGAGTGAGATGTATGAAATATATAAGTACACATCGCAAAAATGAAACTGATCTTACCCAGGTCGGGAACAGCTTTATCAATAGTCTGCCTCTGAGCCGATAGCGTAATAACTAACAGAGCAGGAGGAGGAGGCACTGCAGTTGATTCACCCTCTGCAATAATGGTAGGAGTGTAGCGATGAGGCTTCTTCACTACCCACTTCCTGCAAGATCCACCTTGCCGCTTTCGTTTGAAGTGGACGTCGGAATCATCTTCCTCTACCTATTCTACCTCCACATCTTCCATGGGGGCTGTGCCTACCCCTCTAGGAGCATTTGGTGGAGCCTTAGCACCTGCGTCTCCTTCAAAGCGGGGACTTTCTGCATCTAAAGCCTCACTATCGGCAGTAGTGATGAACTCCCCAAGGCCTGGCCCACGGACCCTTCTGCCCTCGCCCCTCTCGATGACTTTCCGCTTCAGCTGCTGAGAGATCAACTTCATGCCAAAAGAGTTAATAGAAAACCCAGTTGGCGTGGAGTTCGAAATTATATACCACTAACAGAACTCCAAAGTTGTCAGAAGGTTTGGAGTCCTCAGCGGCATGCACAACCAGCGATGAAGAACCGCCAGGCACGAGCGCCATCAATGAGGCTCCCCATGAAGGCCATGCTGGTGTTCGGATTAACTACATATAGTTAGTCATACCCAAACTGATGGGCAAATTGATTCGAGATATAAGGCTCCAAATAGTAGGTATCCCTGCTCCTGTACACTAGATGGGATGGTCGGATGCTAACCAGCCATTCAAAGATCCCCCAGCTCAGCGACGTCTTTTCATCTCCTACATCCTTAAATTCTTCGCCATAGCCTGCATCGCAAATGTAGGAAAACCAGCGAAAAAGTCTGTAAACGTCATACCGACACAACAGCTTGCGAACCGTGGCCACATAAGTCAATAACCATGAACATTCCTCAAATCGACGGAGAAGCGCTATTCGGACACCTTTTGGAGGCCCCTCACCAGCTTGGATAATGGCTGGGCAGTGAAGAGCAAACCATGTCATCAAATAAATGTATGGCAAGCCGATCCGGGGTTTGGTCCGTCACGGGGCAAGATAGTGCCTTTTCCCCTTTTCGTCGTTAGTGGCCTATAGAAAGCCTCCATCAATGCACGAAGGCCCCGTTGAATACAATACACCATTGCTGGGAGGAGGCCAAGGGAGCAACCGTGGATTAGACGAACGGCTGGCAATAAGACAGTCGGAAGAATGACGTCACTAGAAGGAGATGACACCACACATCTCTTCAACCAAACCGATAAAAAACCGGCCAAAAGCGCCTTCTGGGACATTGGTCGATGAGCCTCGTGATGAAAACTCCTGAGAATGTCACCTTTCCCATAAATACCATCATCTTCTTTTAAGATCATATCCCCCTGGGAATGTTCCTGCATCCTCTGAAAAATGTCCTTGTCTGCAACCCCGCAGTGAGCCGCTTCAGGAGTATCTTTCAAGTTGGGGAATAAATAATTCCCCCAGCTCTTTGAACTGCTCGAAGTTCCCTTGTGACTCCCATGTATACTCGAGCAGATGTAAAGATGGCACATCAATTCCCGGTAAGTCTTGAACAGGGCGGCTCCTGCTTCTCCAGAAGTGCCAATTCCGCCTCGCATGGGAAGTACTCTTCTTAAGGGAGAGATTCCATGGTCAAAGCAGAGACTTCCCACATCTCATGCAAAGCCATGCCCAATTCGCCTACCGAGGTAAAGAAAGTCCCAGTGGCTGGACAGTATAACTCGAAGATGGCATAGAAGTTCGCTACACTCATCTAGATGCCGTAGCAGGTTTCCCTGACAGCCTCGTGGAGTCCCAGCATCTCTAGATCCTCTTCAAAATGGGCAAAGACGTATAAGGTCAAGTCCCTCCACCAGGCCTTGGGGGGATGAATCCACCCTGGGGTCCTGAAATCAATTGAGGGATAGTTACCATAGGCTTTGAAGAACTGATTTCCAAAGGTTTAAGCCACGGTAGGATTTTCCCCTACCGGAATGTCTTGGAGAACATTCCCAGGGTAGAGACCCAATATGCAGTAAGGAGGACCCTCCCTTGCATAGCCGGGAAATAAAGCTATCAATTTCTCCACATAAACGGAGTCAGTAGTTCGAGTCACTTGCCATTTCATCTTCCGAGGCCTCGTCACGCATTGGAAGAAAGAGATCGGAAAATGATGCTTGCTAGATGGGAGATAATACTTCTCGCCATCCAGATTGAAGATCCACGTCCTTCTCCAGCCACCAGCTGATGATCGGTGTCGGGCGCTGTGTTCCCAAACATGAAATCGGGCTTCCGATAAATTTTTCAGTCACAATCCTCGAGGGGATCAGTAGTTAAGATGCTCCTCATAGTACGCTGATCCTCAGCGTGGATAAGGACATCCCAGCCAGGAGCGCTCCGCTCGCTGAATAATGAGGCCTGCCTCTGTAATTGCAGGCTAACATTACCATCCAGTCCCCTGGTTGTTGCAAAGAGACTGTTCAAAGGACCCAGAATATAGTGCACTGCAAAAGTAAGAAGAAAATATATTAGTTCATTTGCCGAAGAAAAGGAAAGCTAAAGAAAAAAAAATTGCTAAGGCATAGCTGCGCTCTCTGAGTGAAGCTAGTCTAGCATTAGCTTCGTCCTAAAGCTCAGCTTCGCAATCTGCAACTTAGCTTCGCACTCTGCACAAAGGCAGAATACAGAAAATATCCAAGTGTTAACTTCGCTCCAGAAGCTTAGCTTCCCGTTCTGTCACTGAATAGAATGTAAAGAAGCCCCAAGGGCTAACTTCCCCGGAAAGGCACTTGTGCCTAAAACTGTTCAAAGGACTTTAAAGTCCTTTTCCTAGCTACACTTCGAGAGCTAGCTTCACATCCTGCCACGTGACGGGACGTGAATAGCCCTAAGGGCTAACTTCACATAGAAGCTTGGAGAAGAAACCATTTGGTTTCTAAATTTTAAATTCACGAAATTGAAGGGGAATTAAATTCCTTAAAAATTCTGTGGATTTGAATTAACGGAGAGCAACTCCCTGAGATCACTGGATCATGGTGAATCACTCTGGATTCACCATGAAATAGCCAATAAATGGCTTCGAAAAGAGATGAAAATCTCTGAATGAGAGGGAAAAATCCCTACCCGCAATGGGGCATTCGATGATCGAAGGAAGAGAAGGCGCCATCGTAGTAGAGGTCGCTGCCTCTTTGCCTGCTCGTCGTTTGAGAGTCATGAAGAACTGTGAAGTTCTGAAAATCTGAACGAAGAAGAAGGAAGAGAAAGAGATTTGTTTCTCTAAAAATTTAAAGTGTTGAGAAGTTAATTCTCTCTTTCAGCCCATCGGGCGTTTATAGACATAAAATGTCTTAATTTGACCTCCTCAAAAGGAGCGCAGATGACCATTTCAAATTAATTTGAAACAGCGCCTAAGCGCCTTCCCGAGAAATCTTGCTTCAGCCTCGCCAAGGGCCAACTCCGCCGCGAGTTCAACGTTGACTTCACGCAAACGCTTGGTTAACTTCGCTGAAAGGTGAACCTTAGCTCCGCTAGGAGCTCACCTCTAGCTTCGCAGAAATTTTGTGCTGGCTTGGCTAGAAGCCAGTTCCTGACTTAGCTGAAAATCCGTCTTCAACTTCGCGAGAAGCTTAGCTCCACTAAGAGCTTTTCTTTCTTCCTAAAGAAAAGACTTACTTAAGATAATCCATTCCAGGTGTTCTCAAAATGCAAAAAGAAAATGAGGGGAACAAAGTAGATAAGCAAATATTTTTATTGATTCAAAAGTGAAGATACATTGATACTACATCAAGATTGTCTTTCATAGAACAGAATCATTGCTGTCTGATTGCACACATTTATTGCATTATTCTTTATTACATTCCACATTTATCATGTAATAAATCTGCTAAATTCTTTATCTTAAATGTCTATTTTGCAGAAGATAATCATGAGAAGAAAGAGGATAAAATCAAATAAATATCAGTTAAATTCAGATTTAACTAGATCTATTTGGTTATAGGAGGATGATCCCAAATCCAGTTAGTTAAATTCCGTTTTTCGTGAATCAGGTGGTTAAAGCTAAAGATCAATCGAGGATGACGTCAAATACAGAGCCCAAATTCAAAGGGATAAATGGATAGAGAGAAGATCAACGGATGAGATGAGGCAATTCTGACTGGATATATTTTAGTATTTGAATCATAACTTTCGCTACTAAAACTCAAATCTCATGATTCAAGATGATCTAGATAGAGGATTTAAAGGGCTACAACTTTTAAGTTGATCATTATTTCTAATTCTATCATGTGATAAATTATATTTAGCAATCAATACGCCAATAAGTCGCAGATCAGAACTGAATATCCACATCAAATCAAGTTTGGAGATAAGGGAAGGATTCAAATTTAGAAATAGCCAGCTTCTCTTATCTTCATACTCCTCTACCCTCTGCATTTCTCCTATAAATACCTGCAATCTCAAAGGCAAAGGGGGAATGACCAAGCAGAGAGTAGAACTGAGGCTAATTTGTAGTTTGTAACTTAGGTTTTTGTTTTTCTTTTTATGTAATTTTTAGTTTTCATTTATGTAATTCAGAGAAGATCAGACTTTCATAGGAGAATAAGAATGAAGCTTGTGCTGAGAATGACACCGGTGTAAGTTGTTCTTCCTTTCTCTTATTGATATGAAATCGAATCTATAGTTACCTTTTTATGTACTTTGTTTTTGTGCTCTTCTTCTTCTTCTTTTCCACTTCACTCATTCTTGTACCAATTGCTATCCAAGTGAGTCTTATAGCATCAAAAGTGTCTTGCCTTGTGAGTGCCACCGATAGCTCATGACGATGGATTTTAGTCTCAAGTCTGTATCATTTCATGCTTATTTTGTCTTGATGATGTAATGTGAAAGAGACGAGAATCAACTCTTATGGCCTATGCGCTGATTGCCTCCACTTCAAAGTAACATCGTCACAAAAGATTTAAGGTAAGCTTTTGGTCAAAGGAGGTAAGTAATTATTTTTTATTTCTTTCTTTTAACTTTTAGTGTAAATTATCACACCACAATCTTCCAAATCTCTTTCACTCTTTTTCAGTATTTTTTGTACATATCACTTCTATTTTCTCTACCTTCTCATTCTACAACTTTCTCCCTAACTCACTTTAACCTAATTTTTCTCTTTTTCGTTACAAGAACTAAAAGAAGAATTTTAACCATCCTTTGTATCTTAAAAGAAAACTTACTAAAAAAACTTCCATCGCTAGTCCCTCTTTGTGGATCACGACCCGCATAGCCACCTGCTATCGCGGTAGAATTGAGCACTTGCACATCTCTATTTTAAAGTTTTGAAATTCTATATTTATGTGCAGGTTCAACCTCAATCAAATTTTGGCGCCGTTGCCGGGGAGGGACGGTAAGTTATTTTCTTTTTAGATTTACATTTTTGGTTAATTTTCTTCTTTGTTTTTGGTGTACAGATTTAACAACAAGGATTTTTTACAGCAGTGGACATATAAGTGACCCTGGACTCTACTCAAGAAAGCAGAGCCAAGAAGCCCTTAGATCTGCTACATTCTTGTGGCAATCTGAGTGAACTACTAACCTATATTTTCTGCAGGTTGGCTGAATTGCATAGTTTAATATCTGAAACATTTATCTCCTTATTTGACTCACTGTATATATATTCTAACACAACAGTAAAAAGTTGATTGTAAATGCTAAAAATGATTTAGACTTTGCATTTAGGCACATGTCTATTTCATTACTCTATTCACTGTTGAAGAGTACTGGAGCCAAGGTATGCGTGTATAGCATTTAGTATAAGGTTCATTCTTGTATGAAATATTGCTTGAGCGTTACCTTTTTTCTATATACTTGTACACTGTACTAAATTAATTTAAGGGCTTGTCCTATAAACAAGATAAGGTGGGAAAGTCATTACTATATGTACACCTAGATGGGGGTGAATAGGTGTACAGCTAATCTAATGAACAATAATGTTGAATTTAAAAACTAAAGAGCAACACACTTAATGTAACCAACGAGTGTAGCCGAATTCCCAGTGAAGGGCTTTGGACAAACTCCTCTTGATTCCTCTGAATAAGAGTTGAGGTGCTATATGAAGCTTTCGTGGTTAAACACAAGTGAGGCACACACAAAAAAGCCAAGCATATAATATATGAACGAGCAATATAAAATGATGCAAGACACAAAGTAATAGAGAGAGAGAGAGTAAGAGAAAGTGGATCAAACGCAAACACCGAAATTTGTCTCGAGGTTCGAGCACACAGCTCTACGTCTCCGCCTTTATACAGAAGGATTCCACTATCTCGTCCGCACAGGACTTCCCACACAGAGAACCTCCACTGAGGATTTTGAGCAATACAATAACCGGGAGTACACAACTTCTCTCTCAACTAATACAACCTCTCACTAGAGGCAAGGCACAACCAACACAAAAATCACCTCACACAAGAGGGGTAGGTACTTAGCCAATACAAATCAATCACCTCACACTTGAGGGTTCCAAGACAAACTCCACCTCTCATTAGAGGGAGCTAAATACAATCTCCACCTCTCATTAGAGGGAGCTAACCACAACTTCCACAATCACCTCACAATAGAGGGATACCAAATCAATCTCCTCTCACTAGAGGGATATCATAATGAAGGAAGTTTACAACTTGGTGGTATCCACAACCACAAACTAATTTTTCCCACAAAATAAAGATCCGAATAGATAGGATAGTAGATAAGCTCAAGTGTGAGAAATAAAGAGTTTGAAAATCAAAAACACAAAGAAAAACTCTAGGGAAAAACTCTAGATAGAAATGTAAATGAAGTTCAAATCAAGTCTCAAAGAATTTTCTTTTCAATGATTTTTCAACCCTTTTAAAACAAAATAAAGATCAAATCTTTAAAGCTCTAAAACTTTTTTGAAACTTGTAGTAAAACACTTTAAGAATGTAAATTTTTCTCTCTTGGAAACTTGTTAAAAACAACTCTCAAATGGGATATTTATAACCCCACAAAATTCTGCCTGTTGGCTGGCAGAAAGGTCAAAAATGACCTTCCGGTCGACCGGCCAACGGTCAATTTTTTGACCGTTGAGCCTGCCGGTCGACCGCTCGGTCGACCGCGCCAAGAACCAGAGAGCAACGGCTCTCTGGCCGATCGACCGGGCCCACCTGAGAGTGGGTTAACTTCGAGCGGTCGACTGGCCAACTGACATGGCCTTTGTGCACGTCTTGTGCACATACGGTCGACCGTTCTGGTCGACCGGCTCCTGGTCCGGTCGACCGCCAGAGCCTGGCAGGCTGGTTATAGGATTTGAAAACTGAGTTTTTAATTATCAAATAAATCTCATAAAATCTCTAAAAATCTACAAAAATAGTCTCAGTATAATACTTTGATATACAAACATGTTTGAGTAAAATCAACCCATGTTACAGACATTTTGAACTATTTTTGTAACTTAGAAATTTTGCCGAAAACTAAAAACCGTATTTTCCAAACTTAGATTTTGAAATGGAAATCCGATTTTTTCAAAATACATCCAAATACAAAAACATGATATTGAAACAACTTTTAAGCATGTTGTATATGGACATAATCCAACATACATATAAAAATATATATCAATATTTTTGACATTAATTCGAAAATAAGTTTTGTTTAAATAGCAAAACTCCAAACTCATGAAATAGACTATCAAAATAAGTTTGTTTAAATAGTTGAAGCATACATGTATATAGAACAAATCTAATATACATTAAACCATGTAAACTTATTTTGATTCTATCTATTCATGAAAACAAAGATCGGTTAAATCGAAAACCGAAAACCAAAACATGAAACGTGTGTGTGTTGTGAACTTGAGCATACCACACTATCTAATCTTTAACAATAGATCTAAACTAACTATTCTAAAATAATGTACCAAAGTCTTCTTGTAGAGCGCCGTCTCCAAGTCAACTCGATCCAAACGTGATTGATTGGTCTCTAATGTTGCACATTTAGTATCATATTTTCATACTTATTATAGAATAAAATCTGCATTGTCCTAATTAAATGCTTAATTTATTTGCAGGCCCATTCCTTAAGGAGATTAAGAGAAATGAGCCCAAAAGCCCACCAAATTCTAAATTAAATCAGAATTAATTCGAGCTCAGTGAATCAGGGCCAAATCAAGAGGTTGAAAACTGGTTGAGAAGAATCCTCTCAGAATCGATCGGTTAAAGACAAGAATCAAAGGCCATTTCGTCACAATTCTGGACTCAAACGAGAAAACCAACTGAAGATAAATGTAGAAGGAAAAATCAGGGAGACCCACCAACAGGGTGTGGCCACCTGGCCACAACCTGGCCGCGGAAACGCGGCGAAAGCCGCGTTTCCGCGGCTTGGTTAAGGAGTTAGGGGGAGCGTTTGCTCCCCCAATCTTTCCGGGACTCTCCCCTTATGGGTTTTGCCTATAAATACAGGTTTCAGCTGAGCAAAATGAGACGACCATGCAGAGATAGAATTTAGCCTAGTTTTCCATTTTGTAGTATAGGTTTTGTTTTCTTTTTATGTAACTTTAATTTGTATGTAAGCTTAGGTTAGATGAAGATTCATGTAAGTAAGAGAGAGAGGATTATGTTGAGAGTGACACCGATGTACCCTCCTCCTTTCTTCCATTGTTTCTGCAAGCAATAAAGGTAAATACTTTTTTTTATATTCGTCTCTTTACTTTTGTTTTCTTTTGTTTCTTCTTTCTCTTTCTACTTTACCTCTTTTGGTTTTGTTGAGCTTGCAAGTGAATCCAGAAGCATAAGTATAACGATGTTGTCTGAGTGCCAACGATACATCATGAAGATGTTCTCCTCCTCAAAATCCGTATCACTTCATTCTTGCACGGCTTGATGATATAATGCGAACGGGGACTGAGCGCGATCCTATGACTTATGCGTTGAACGCCTCTGAAGCAAGGTAGAACATGCAAGGTTTCCAGGTAAGTCATCAACCAAACTAGGTGAGTATTTCTTTAACCTTCTCTCTTTTCTTTTATTTCTTAGTTTAGATCGCCAACACGATTTCTTTCACCACATCTTCCAAATCTTCTTTCATTCTTTTCCAATTCATTTGTACATAGTCACTTTCTGGTTTTCTCCACCTTCTTCATCTATCGCTTTCTTTCTAACTTTAACATAACTCTTTTTCATTTTTAATTCTTAAAACAAAGAAGAACTTTCGTTTTTCTTCATAAAGATTTCAATAAGAAAAACCTTGAACGCTTCTATCGCTAACCCTCCTTGTGGATCACGACCCGCATAGCCACTTGCTATAGCGGTAAGAATTGAGCACTTGCACATCTCCATGTCGAAGTTCTCAAGTTTTGTATTTTGTGTGCAGGTTTAAGCTACAATCAAAATTTTAGCGCCGTTGCCGGGGAGGGTAATGATTTTTATTGAAATCTGATTTTTATTGAATTTTTAGAACTAAAACGAATTTTCTTCTCTGTTGCAGATTATAGGGCAATCAAAGCAGGAAAAAAGGATTGCAGAAACATATAAGTGGTCTTGGGCCTCTGTTCTAGAAAACAGAGACCAAGTACCCTCTGAATTGCCGCGTTTTCTCGGCTTTAGCCGCGTTTCCGCGGCAAGGAAGAGTTCACTACTAACTGTTTTTTTTTGCAGGGCTGCTTGCTTTGCAAAATTCTAGTTTTCTGCAACTTTATTTCTTATATGTCATCACCAAAGCCTGCTAATAAATCAACAGTAAAACAGTTGTGAAAAAGATAAAAAATTGATTAGACGTTTGCATTTTAGGCACGTGTCTTTTCAATTCATTTATTTTTACTGTTGAAGAGTGCTGGAGCAAGGTACGTACGCATTGCATTTAGAATAGGACTCATTTCTTGGTTGATTTATATCGCTTTGAGTGAATCTTGTTTACATATCTTGTACACTTGAACAAATTGATTTTAAGGGCAACACCCAATAACAAGATAAGGTGGGGATTTAATCATCCTTCCTTGGCCCAAAAATCAGATTCCAAGCACTCACTAACCCGAGCCTAACTAAAAATGAGTAGACGTTGGCCCTAGGGACATCTCGGACTCAATTAGGAGATTATCCTAAGGGGAAAAGGTATTGAAATTTGACTCCTGCCAAATCAGTGTCTAGGAAAGGGATTAAGGGCCGAAAGCCCGAAGGTTGGTGGTTATTTAATTAAGGAACGTCTTTGACGGAAAACCTCCCACCAACCTTGCCCTGACCTGGCTGATTAGCTTGTGGTCAAAGTCTGCATTAAACCTCCCGTGGACAGTCTAACCAGTTAGGAGTCGTCTAGGTCATAGGTCTACCCTAACTTAGTTTAGAAATTTTTTTTTGTTTGCTTTTCTTTGTTTGTATTCTATTGTGTGATATGGCTTATAACAACAATTTTTCCAACTTTAATAATAATTCATATTACACACCAACTTCTTTTTCGGATATTACCAACCCGGCATATCATAATTTTAACCAGCCTAGTGTGCCGGATTGGTCTTATTCGAATCAATATAACCCATGTCCCCAATCTTAAAACCATAATTTCCATAATAATTTCAACTCTTCACAGAGTCAGTGGGGATTCACCTCCCCCGAGTCCAATTTTCAACCAATTTGTCCTCCTTCTCCACCTAGTCCACAATATTTTCACGATTCATACTCAGTTCCACCAGTCCAAAATAGGAAACTATCAATTTTGGAAATGAGTATGCGTGAGTCCAAACAAAAATCCCAAAATCTGATGGACTCACAATTTCACCACCAATTCTAAAACAACACTTCACCTTTTCAACAAGACGATGAACCCATTAACTATGAAAAGATGCTTGAAGCCATGACTCAGGCTCAAAACGCTCGTAATCGTGACATAGATATGATGGTCCAAACTCTATGTTCTCACCGTTTGACCAGTTTGATGTCACTAACCATTCTGTTCGAGCCGAAGAGTCATGTTGTTTTGGAAATCAAGGTTCCATTTCAGAACAATCATTTGAACTTGCCCAAACTCCAAATTTTGAAAAGACTATTGACAGTTTGGCAAGTTATCCTTTTCCTGAAATCAAACTTGAAAATGAATATGATCATGAACCTCAACTTAGTGATTCAGTTTTACTTCCTGATTCAATAATGACTCCAGTGTCTTCACCTGATTTCAATCTTTTCCCCGAGTCAACATTGGATCCTGTGCCTATTCATCATGAAATTGAATCGCCCATCTTTGAGGATTATATTGAACTTGACCAATTTTACACTTTTGAAAATCCTATTGACAAATTGGCAAGTTCTCATTTTTATGACATTGAACTCAATGAGAAATGTGACCTAGATTCTCAAATCTGTGATCTAGTTCAAATTCTCGAATCAATATTGACTCCTGTTTTGTTTTCGGACTTGAGTAATATTTTAGAGTCAGTTTTGATTCCCACACTTATCATTCTTGAACTTGAATCACCAATATTAAATCACATTCCATTGTTGGAAAATAAATGTGGACTTGAGTTTCAACTTCTTGACTTGGACCCAATTCCTGAACCTATTTCGACTTCTGAACCTTTACTTGACTTAAGTCACCTTCCTGAGTCGGTATTAGTTCCTATACTTCCTGAGTCCAAGTCAATTATTCTATCTTTTCACACTCCATTCTGGGACGAGGTGGTTGACAAATTTGACTCCAAAATTAATTATGAAATTTGGAAATTAGATGGGGTCAAATATTTAATAAAAATCCTTTATGGATTCATCATTTTAATGGGTTATATTAGAGAAATTTTTGGTGGGTTCCTGAATCCAACGAAAAGTCGATTGGGCCGCATTTCATGGACCAATCAGACCACCACCGGAACCACCACCTTAAGGTAACATTATCCTTCCCTTTCTTCTTTTTCATGCATCTATGCATTAATTCATACATTGAGGACAATGCATGAGATAGGTGTGGGGGAGGGTTCTAACATAACTTAGGTTTTTCTTTTTATATAAAAAAATATATTAACATTTTCTTTACTCTTAAAAACTTTTTGAAAAATAGAAACAATATTTTGACATATTTTTGTAAGAAATTAAGTTAATTTTAAGGAATAGGAAAATTCAAATTAGGATTTCTTATACTTGGTCAAAATAAGATTATTTGTTTGATTTTTAGGGTTAGGAAGATAATTTGTCAAAGTAATTTAGTCTTGATCTTTACCTTAATGAAATATGCACACTTCATACACTTACACACTTAGGGTTCAAAAACAAAGATTCTTATGCCTTATAAAAAAAGATGAAAATAAAAATAATAATATACAAATCTAATTATTGATTAGCTAGGTGCTTTGGCTTAAGCAAGCCTTAGTATTTATGAGAAAGATGATTAGATAAGTTTGAAAAGAAATATATATATATATATAAATTCTCTGATTAAGCTGGGTATTTGTGCCTAATAAAGCATAAGTATTCACGCCTAAAAGGGGTTCATATAATAAAATCCTTAGTTTTGTGGCCTTGTTTGCTTGAGTCCTTAAGTCCTTGGGGTGTTTTCTCACCCGGTGCCCTAAGACCGGTTGGTTTGGGAGTCATCGATTAAAGGCTCGTTACATGGGCATATTAGAAAGCCTAATAGAACTAAGGAATAACACCATCAAAAATATATATAGATATATAAATAAATAAGGCATAAGAGTTAGAGTTAATGAACCCTTCGTCAAAATTTTCACGATCACAAGGTGCATATGACTTAGGGTAAAGTAATAGACTAGATGAGAAGTACAATTTGACTCCTTACTTTGATTGATAACAAACTTTTGAATAGAGACTAAGTTTAGGAATGAAAAATTCAGTTTTCCTATAACTTATAGATTGCTTAAATCTTACAATTATATTTCAAATATTTTTCTCTTTCAAAATGTTTTTCGAAAATACTAACTCTTTGTTTCTCTTTCTTTATGGATTTTGTGGGTGTAATCCACTGAAAACCCTCACGAGACAAAACTCGTCCTCTAGGGGAAACCTAGAGGTTTAACGGCTTGTTGCACATGCTCAGTGCAATCGCGTGACCTGGGAAAGTGGTCTAATAATCCTTAGTATAGTTTAATTGTTTTGCTCGAGGACGAGCAAAAGATAGGTATGGGGGTGTGATTGGTCGCTAATGTTGCACATTTAGTACCATATTTCAATATTTATTATAGAATAAAATCTGTATTGTCCTAATTAAATGCTTAATTTATTTGCAGGCCCATTCCTTAAGGAGATTAAGAGAATTGAGCCCAAAAGCCCACCAAATTCTGAATTAAATCAGAATTAATTCGAGCTCAGTGAATCAGGGCCAAATCAAGAGGTTGAAAACTGGTTGAGAAGAATCCTCTCAGAATCGATCGGTTAAAACCAAGAATCAAAGGCCATTTCGTCACAATCCTGGACTGAAACGAGAAAACCAACTGAAGATAAATGCAGAAGGAAAAATCAGGGAGACCCACCAACAGGGTGTGGCCACCTGGCCACAACCTGGCCGCAGAAACGCGGCCAAAGCCGCGTTTCCGCGGCTTGGTTAAGGAGTTAGGGGGAGCGTTTGCTCCCCCAATCTTCCCGGGATTCTCCCCTTATGGGTTTTGCCTATAAATACAGGTTTCAGCTGAGCAAAATGAGACGACCATGCAGAGATAGAATTTAGCCTAGTTTTCCATTTTGTAGTATAGGTTTTGTTTTCTTTTTATGTAACTTTAATTTGTATGTAAGCTTAGGTTAGATGAAGATTCATGTAAGTAAGAGAGAGAGGATTATGTTGAGAGTGACACCGATGTACCCTCCTCCTTTCTTCAATTGTTTCTGCAAGCAATAAAGGTAAATACTTTTTTTTATGTTTGTCTCTTTACTTTTGTTTTCTTTTGTTTTCTTCTTTCTCTTTCTACTTTACCTCTTTTGGTTTTGTTGAGCTTGCAAGTGAATCCAGAAGCATAAGTATAACAATGTTGTCTGAGTGCCAACGATACTTCATGAAGATGTTCTCCTCCTCAAAATCCGTATCACTTCATTCTTGCGCGGCTTGATGATATAATGCGAACGGAGACTGAGCGCGATCCTATGACTTATGCGTTGAACGCCTCTGAAGTAAGGTAGAACATGCAAGGTTTCTAGGTAAGTCATCAACCAAACTAGGTGAGTATTTCTTTAACCCTCTCTCTTTTCTTTTATTTCTTAGTTTAGATCGCCAACACGATTTCTTTCACCACATCTTCCAAATCTTCTTTCATTCTTTTTCAATTCATTTGTACAGTCACTTTCTGGTTTTCTCCACCTTCTTCATCTATCGCTTTCTTTCTAACTTTAATATAACTCTTTTTCATTTTTAATTCTTAAAACAAAGAAGAACTTTCGTTTTTCTTTATAAAGATTTCAATAAGAAAAACCTTGAATGCTTCTATCGCTAACCCTCCTTGTGGATCACGACCCTCATAGCCACTTACTATAGCGGTAAGAATTGAGCACTTGCACATCTCCATGTCGAAGTTCTAAAGTTTTGTATTTTGTGTGCAGGTTTAAGTTACAATCAGTGATCCACCGAGCTTGACTACAAATGAGCGCTAGATATTAACTTGACACTCGGGCTCTTGAATCACCATGTGAAAGCTCCAAAACACTTTTGTTGAAGCTAATCATCTACTAATATCTTGGTTAAGTATCTGAAATTAAACATCACAAGATTATTAGTAAACTATAACTACATGAGTTAATCATCATCAAAACTTGAGTGAAGGCCTTTGGGCCAACAATCTCCCCCTTTTTGATGATGACAAAACTCATGGAGTTATATATGCATGGATTAAAGTTAAGCTTCAAAGAAGCTCCCCCTTAACTCATGCATAGTAATAAACAATAAATATATGCAATGAATATTAAACATGAATATGCATAAACATGCATAATGAAATAAACATGCTCTTGATACCAAACTTTTAAAATAAATTCGTTTTCCTTTTTAAAATAAACATGTTCTTTAAATAATTGCTCGTGATACCAATAAAAATTTCAATTTGAAAACTTTATCAATAAGAGCAATACAAACTCTTGATACCAATCAATAAAAATTCTTGATACCAACTGAAAGATAATCAATAAAAGCTCTTGATACCAACAATAAAAATTTTAACAAACGTTCTTGATACCAATAAACCAAAACAACAAAATATGTTCTCTTGATACCAATATCAACAAAATATCAAAACATCAAACAAACTCTCTTGATACCAATATGAAACAAATTTTGATAAAAACTTACAAATAAACAATAAACATGCATATAAACTCAAATACTTCTCCCCCTTTTTGTCAATCATCAACAAAGAGGTCAAAGAAAACAATAAAACAATGTTCTTCCCCTTTTTGTCTTAAACAAAAAAATATCAACAAGGGGTGAAATCAAATCAAAACATTATGATACCAATTGAAAAAAAAAATATATCAATTTTGTGCATCATGATATCAATAAACCATACCAATTGAAAGTACATAAAATAAATGTTTTTAATTTAAGTAAACATGTCTATATTTTACTAATTGAAACTAATTGAAAGTAAATAAAGCATGTTGAAGGATTCAACCAAAAATTTTGATATCAATTGAATGATATAAATATATAGGTAATCTTGATATCAATTGTAAAGATTAGTACCAATTTGAAAGTAATTTTTCATTAGGAGCATATGATACCAAAAAAAAAATCATTTTTCAACCCTTTTTCAACATAAAGTGTGGGAGTAAAATACCAAAGGTAAACAAAACCAATTAAAAGATGAAATATGAATTCCCCCCTTTATGAAATACCAAACAAAATGATGCATAAGCTTGTATAAGATACCAATTGAAATAAAATCAATTGAAATATAATAGTCATTTAAGAAATCAAGCTTAGCATAACCAAAATTTGTGCTCAAAAATATAGAGATATAGTAAGCACAAATAAAGCATATATATGTATGAAAAATTGAATACCAATCGAAATTAATACAATTTGAAGTGTAAACATACATATATAAAAACATATATGAGTATACAAAAAGAATATCAATAGTGATACCAATTGAAAAGATCTAATGATACCAATTGAAAACATAATAAGATCAATTGTATAACTCATATTTTCTACAACCTATTTCATGCACATGTTTTAAATATATTTTCAATAATGAGCATACAAGGCATGGTCGCCCAACCAACCGCCCTTTGATGGGTAGGGGTTTTCAAAAGTAAGTTTGAAAATATAGTATGTTTGAAAAGCTCTACCATAATGAAGAATACGAACTAGTTATAAGAAAAATTTGTAAACTAGTACGAAATCCTTCAAGCAAGGAATAAAACAAAAATATATTTCATGAAACATGAAAATCACTCAATAATTGACACTCAAAAGATATAAAGCTCATATTGAACTCATGAAAACAAAATCATGAGAAAACATTAAATAAAGTGAGTGTATAAGGGTTGCGTGAAACATATTATCATGAAACTTGGCAATCGAGCTTAAAATGAAATTCCTCAAAAAAAAAAAATTCATCAAAACAATTTAATCTTCAAGGCATATGTATGTCTTGTACAAACTAAAGAATACATACATCCAAACATAACGAGTCCACAAAAGTATATGCATGAAGGCAAGTGGCTCAAGGATGTATATGTATAACAATTAGTTTGGACAAAATAGACATATACATGAAGTTAAACATAAACATGAAAACATGTACAAAATGGGAATACAAGTCAAAATGTATAAATCATCAAAACTAGACTATACTAGTACATCCAATAAGTACAAATGAGCATTCAAGCACAAACACATAATACTTTATTTGTGGCTCACTAGTTGTACAAGTATATATATCCAAGTTTTAATGAAAACTAACATCTAAATATGTAATCAAAACATGAAGCATAGAAATCAAAACAAAAACTCATATGATCATTATGTAAATGCATATGCATTAGATCTATGATATACACAATAGGTAAAACAAATGTGAGAACACAAAAGTATAAATCCATATTAAACATGAGTGATCTCAAATGCATATCACAAGTCTAATAATCATGACATTTAACATACTAATCATGAAACATCAAAACATGCTAAAGATGAATAGTAGAAAGCATGTAAACATAATGAGGATTAAGAGATAGATACCAAAACCAAAGGGGCACATCTCCATGTCTCCAAAACAAGGTGGTCCTCCCACCAAACTTCCCTTGAAAGTGATGCATCCAAATAATCCTCTTTTAGCTTGGAACGCAGCCACCTTAAGGCACCATCGCTCTCACGTCATGCGAGAGCCCACACCTACATCAAATAACATAGGGGTGATTTTTGGTACCCACACTCTTTTGGGTCCATCGGGGTTAGCTCCTTTCCTAACCCAAATAAATTTAGTTGCTAAATTTGAATCATGTAACTTATCATAGAAAATTTAGCAAGGTGGCCCTTATGTCTACAATGTGTATATGTGTACACATGAACATACATCGCGTTATGAGTGTGAACATGGGAAGCATGTGTATGTCGTGATTTGTGTGCATGCATAAGATGAACCTATTTCTTTTAAAACATAGATTCCAACCATGTATGGTTCAAAGCACAATGGCTCAAAGTGGAGCCCAAACAATCCACACTCTTCTTTAACAAATAAATATCATTTTCAATCATGGAAGAAGAGGTGCATGTAATAGGTGATTTAGAATGTGAAGCCACACTTGCATGGCAAACATGTGAATCTATATCATTTTTCAAAGAAACATTTTTCTTTAAACAGTCTCCCAATTCTTGTGAAATCAAATCAATTTTGTTTTTCAAAGAAACATTTTCTTTTACAACAAAATCAACTTTTGAAGATAAAGCCTCATTTTTCTTTAAAACATTTTCACAATCATTTTTGGTTTTCAAAATTTTGTTTTCATTAAATACAAGTTCAAGTTGGGATTTAAGTGAGTCAAGTTCACTTGAAATCTCATCCCTCTCTTGCAAAGCAATCTCAAGTTTAGAAGATAAATTTTTATTTTCTTCTTTTAAAATAAAGCTATCCTTTTTCAAAAGTTTGTATTTTGAAATCAAATTTTCACAATTTTTAGCAAGTTCATCATTTAAGGCTTGTGCATATATACACTCATTGCAATATGAACTAGTGCTAGTATCTAGTTGAGTTTTTGATTGTACCTCAAGGAAGTCATTCCCTTGGACCATGAAGCAACGTTCGTTGGACTCGTCTCGACTAGATTTTCTCCTTTTATTGATAAGCGTTGGTAGCTCAGAAGATGTCAAAATGTTCCATACTGCAAAAGCGGAATCATAGTGAGAAAACACATGTAAATATTTTTTATCAAAAGATGTTCTAAGTGCCTTTAGGGCTAGTGCATTAGCCTCTATATGCTTGCTATCACTAAGGTAGGATTCCTTGGTAATGGCAAGGTAAACTTTATACCTAGGGCTTTTAAATGATAATTCATCATAACCTTTCATATATCAAGTCTAGAGATATCAAACATGGGAGGGCTATCCATGAGTGCAAACTAAATGTGTGCAAAAGCAAATGCAAATGATAGATTAGCAAAACCAAGATCACATTCCTAGGTGATTAAACCTAATATCAAGAGCGTAGGCTCTGATACCAATTGTAACTACACCTAGAGGGGGGGTGAATAGGTATACGGCTAATCTAATAAACTATAATGCAGAATTTAAAAACTAAATAGCAATAAACTTAGTGTAACCAACAAGTGTAGCCGAATTCCCGGTGAAGGGCTCTGGACTAACTCCTCTTGATTCCTCTGAATAAGAGTTAAGGTGATATATGAAGCTCTTGTGGTTAAACACAAGTGAGGCACACACAAACAAGCCAAGCATATAATATATGAATGAGCAATATGAAATGATGTAAGGCACAAAGTAATAGAGAGAGTAAGAGAAAGTGGATCAAACGCAAACACCGAGATTTGTTTCGAGGTTCGAGCACACAGCTCTACGTCCCCGCCTTTACACAGAAGGATTTCCACTATCTCGTCCACACAGGACTTCCCACACAGGGAACCTCCACTGAGGATTTTGGGCAATACAATAACCGGGAGTACACAACTCCTCTCTCAACCAATACAACCTCTCACTAGAGGCAAGGCACAACCAGCACAAAAATCACCTCACACAAGAGGGGTACGCGCTTAGCCAATACAAATCAATCACCTCACACTTGAGGGATTCCAACACAAACTCCACCTCTCACTAGAGGGAGCTAAACACAATCTCCACCTCTCATTAGAGGGAGCTAACCACAACTTTCACAATTACCTCACAGTAGAGGGATACCAAATCAATCTCCCTCACTAGAGGGATATCACAATGAATGAAGTTTACAACTTGGTGGTTTCCACAACCACAAACTAATTTTTCAGACAAAATAAAGATCCTAATAGATAGGATATTAGATAAGCTCAAGTGTGAGAAATAAAGAGTTGGGAAATCAAAACACAAAGAAAAACTCTAGGGAAAAACTCTAGATAGAAATGTAAATTAAGATCAAATCAATTCCCAAAGAATTTTCTTTTCAATGATTTTCCAACCCTTTTAAAACAAAATAAAGATCAAATCTTTAAAGCTCTAAAACTCTTTTGAAGCTTGTAATAAAACACTTTAAGAATGTAAATTTTTCTTTCTTGAAAATTTATTAAAAACAGCTCTCAAATGGGGTATTTATAACCCCCACAAAATTCTGCCCGTTGGCTGGCAGAAAGGTCAAAAATGACCTTCCGGTCGACCGGCCAACGATCAATTTTTTGACCGTTGAGCCTGTCGGTCGAACGCCCGGTCGACCGCGCCCAGAACTAGAGAGCAACGGCTCTCTGGCCAGTCGACCGCCGGTCGACTGGGCCAACCTGAGAGTGGGTTGACTTAAGTCGCTCGACCGCTCGGTCGACCGACCAACTGACATGGCCTTTGTGCACGTCTTGTGCACATACGGCCGACCGTTCCGGTCGACCGCCAGAGCCTGGCAGGCTGGTTATAGGATTTGAAAAATGGGTTTTTAATTATCAAATAAATCCCAAAAAATCTCTAAAAATTCACAAAAATAGTTTCAGTATAATACTTTGATATACAAATATGTTTAAGTAAAATCAACCCATGTTATAAACATTTTGAACTATTTTTGTAACTTAGAAATTTTACCGAAAACCAAAAACCGTATTTTCCAAAACTTAAATTTTGAAATGGAAATCCAATTTTTTCAAAACACATCCAAATACAAAAACATGGTATTGAAACAACTTTTAAGCATGTTGTATATGGATATAATCTAATATACATATAAAGATATATATTAATGTTTTTAACATTAATTCGAAAATAAGTTTTGTTTAAATACCAAAACTCCAAACTTATGAAATAGACTATCAAACTAAGTTTGTTTAAATAGTTGAAGCATACATGTATATAGAACAAATCTAATATACATTAAACCATGTAAACTTTATTTTGATTCTATCTATTCATGAAAACCAAGATCGGTTAAATCGAAAACCGAAAACCAAAACATGAAACGTGTGTGTTGTGAACTTGAGCATACCACACTATCTAATCTTTAACAATGGATCTAAAATAACTATTCTAAAATAATGTACCGAAGTCTTCTTGTAAAGCGCCGTCTCCAAGTAGACTCAATTCAAACGTGATCCACCTAGCTTGATTCCAAATGAATGCTAGATATGAACTTGACGCTCGGGCTCTTGAATCACCATGTGAAAGCTCCAAAAACACTTTTGGAGCTAATCACCTACTAATATCTTGGTTAAGTATCTGAAACTAAACATCATAAGATTATTAGTAAACTATAACTACATGAGTTGATCATCTCAAAACTAGAGTGGAAGGCCTTTGGGCCAACAATTACCCTCCCTTAGCCCACAAATAATCTCCTCACTCACTAACCCAAGCTTAATTAAAAACTGAGTAGACGTTGGCCCTAGGGACATCTCGGACTCAAATAGGAGACTGACCTAAGGGGGAAGTTAATTTGAATCTGACTCTTACCAAATCGGTGACTAAGGTTGAGGATTTAGGGGTGAAACCCCGAAGGATGGTGCTTTGGCTTAATTAGGCCCGTCGCTTCTACGCGGATACCTCCCACCAATCTTGCCCTTACCTGGCCGATTAACTTATGGTCAGATTCGGCAATATACCCCCCGTGGATAGTCTAACCAGTTAGGAGTCGTCTAGGTCTAAGGTTTACCCTAACTTAGGTTAGATTTTTTTCTTTTTATTTGTTTGCTTATTTGTTTGTTTTTCTTTGTTGTGTGATATGGCTTATAATAACAATTTTTCTAATTTTAATGGTAATCCATATTACATCCCAACCTCTTTTTCGGATATTATCAACCCGACATATCATAATTTTAACCAACCTAGTGTGCCGGATTGGTCTTATCCGAATCAATATAACCCATGCTCCCAATCTTATAACCATAATTTTTAAAATAATTTCAACTCTTCACAGAGTCAATGGGGATTCACCTCTCCCGAGTCCAATTTTCAACCAACTTGTCCTCCTTATCCACCTTGTTCACAATATTTCTAAGATTCATACTCAGTTCCACCAGTTCAAAATAGAAAACCATCAACTTGAAAATGAGTATGCCTGAGTCCAAGCAACAATCACAAAATCTAACGGACTCACAATTTCACCATAAATTTCAAAACAAAATTTCATCTTTTCATGTCCAATCGCAGCAATATGATGAACCAATAGACTATGAAAAGATGCTTGAAGCCATGACTCAGGCTCAAATCGCTCGTAATCATGACATAGATATGATGGTCCAAACTCTCCGTTCTCACCGGTTGACCATTTCTGATGTCGCTAACCATTCTGTCAGAGCCGAAGAGTCATGTTGTTTTGAAAAACAAGATTCCATTTCAGTACAACCATTTGAACTTGCCCAAACTCTAAATTTTAAAAATGACATTGACAGTTTGATAAGTTATCCCTTTCCTGAAATTGAACTTGAGAATGAATATGATCCTGTACCTCAACTTGGTGATTCAATTCTACTTCCTGTTTCAATAATGACTCTGGTGTCTTCACCTGATTACAATCTTTTTCCTGAGTCAACTTAGATCATGTGCCAATTCATCATGAAATTGAATCACCAATCTTTTATGATCATATTGAACTTGACCAATTTCATACTTTTGAAAGTCCCATTGATAAATTGGCAAGTTCTCATTTTTATGAAATTGAACTCAATGAGAAATGTGACCTAAATTCTCAAATTTGTGATCCAGTTCAAATTGTCGAATCAATATTGACTCCTGTTTTGTTACTCGACTTGAGTAATATTTTAGAGTTAGTTTTGATTCCCACACCTGTCATTCTTGAACTTGAATCACCAATATTAAGTCACATTCCATTGGGGAAAAATGAATGTGGACTTGAGTTTCAACTTCTTGATTAGAACCTACTTCCTGAACCAATCTTGACTCCTGAACCTTTACTTGACTTAAGTCACTTTCCTGAGTCGGTATTAGTTCCCGTAGTTCCTAAGTCCAAGTCAATCATTTCATCTTTTCACACACCATTTTGGAATAAGGCGGTTGACAAAATTGACTCTGAAATTAATTATGAAATTTGGAAATTAGATGGGGTAAAATATTTAATAAAAATCATTCATGTATGCATCATTTTAGTGGGTTATATTAGAGAGATTTCTGGTGGGTTCCTTCGAACTCCACGAAAATTCAATTGGGCCGCATTTCATGAACCAATCAGACCACTACTGGAACCACCACCTTAAGGTAACATTTTCCTTCCCTTTCTTCTTTTTGATGCATCTATGCATTAATTCATACATTGAGGACAATGCATGAGATAGGTGTGGGGGAGGGTCTTGTTGGCCCAGAGGCCTTCCACTCTAGTTTTGATGATGATTAACTCATGTAGTTATGTGTACTAATAATCTTGTGATTTTAGTTTCAGATCATTAATTAAGTTATTGGTAGGTGATTAGCTTCAACAAGAAGATTTGGAAGCCTTCACATGTTGATTCAAGAGCCCGAGCGTCAAAGATCATATATAGCACTTGCTCGGTGGATCAAGGAGTTTTGGATCGAGTCGACTTGGAGACGACGCTCTACAAGAAGACTTCGGTACCATAGTTTAGTTTTGTGTTTAGATCCAAATTGTAAAGCTTAGTATAGTTGATATGCTCAAGTGCACAAACACACACAAGTTTTATGTTTGGATATTGGTTTTTCGGTTTTTAGTTTAACCGATATGTGCTTTCATGAATAGATTGATCAAAACAAGTTTACATGGTTTATATGTATAATAGATGTATTCCAGTTATACATGCATGCTTAAACATCTTAAACAAACTTATTTTGACTTTCCTATTCATGTATTAAAAAATCCAAGTTTGATAAAAATACATGTTTTGGTTTTTGGCAAAAATGATAAGACACAAAAATAGTTCATATTGATTAATATTTGAGCCAAACTTTTTATCACATGTTTATATATCAATGCAAAATGATAAAACTATTTTGGGTATTTTTTCAAGACTTAAAAAGATTTTCTAAAATATTTTAACTTATGTTTTTCTGCCCAGAACAATGTCTGTCAAGCCAGATCGGCCGACCGCATGGGTCGACCGAACCATAGGCCGGTCGACCCGTACGGTCGACCGACGTGCACAGAACCGTGCACGTCTGGCACACATTGGGACGGTCGGCCGACCGGACCAGAGAGCTCTGTTGGCCCAAAGGCCTATCACCCTAGTTTTGATGATGATCAACTCATGAAGTTATATTTACTAATGATCTTGTGTTTAATTAGTGACAGATTCATTATCAAGATCTTAGTAGGTGAATAGCTCAACAAAGGATAAAATGTCAAGATTTGGAGCTAGCACGGTGTGATCCAAGGAGCTTTTGGATCAAGCTTGGACCAAGTCAAGAAGATGAGAAGCCTTCAAGTGAAGA
This sequence comes from Agave tequilana, assembly GCA_038442645.1. NCBI lineage: Eukaryota > Viridiplantae > Streptophyta > Magnoliopsida > Asparagales > Asparagaceae > Agave > Agave tequilana. The sequence continues at coordinate 105,163 of JAVJIF010016707.1, read as the reverse complement.
CTTCAAGAAGATGAAGACTTGTGTCTAGGTATAAGATTTAGTTTTTATTTTAGTTAAAAATGTAAAGGATAGATAGTTGGTGGATTGCTCAAGTACATATACACACACACTCTTGATTTAGAATTGCTTTCATAAAAGATTTTTTGGTGTAGAAAAGATTTTTTTGGAAAAATACTTATTTGGATTTTGGTATTTTCTTATATTCATATCTTTAAACCAAAACCTTATTTAGAGCTTTATGACAAAAACATAGATATTTCATCTTGATTGTGTAGTGGATCATATCCATACACACTATGCCTTAAAAGTATATCTTGTTTTTGTATTTGATGAAGATTTGGAAAAATATGTTTTGAAAAATATTGTTTTAGAAAAATACAGTTTTTATCATGGGCCAAATATTTTCAAGTTACAAAAATAGTCCAATCTTTTATAACATGCCTTGATTTTGTGCAAGCATGTTTGTATATCAAAGTATATTGGTAAAACTATTTTTGTAAATTTTTTAGTATTTTATGTTATTTTATTTAAGCCAAAAAGACAAACTTTTTAATCCCAGAAAAACTGTTTCAGGCTTCAGCCAAGTCGACTAGTCGACTAATCCTGAAGTCGGTCGACCGGGCCGGTCGACTGACGTGCACAAACGTGCACGCCTGTGTGTACTGGTGGTCGGTCGACCGTGCCGGTCGACCGCTCCAGAGAGCAGTGCTCTCTGGAAAGTTCGGTCGACCGCACCGGTCGACCGTGGCTCCAACGGTCAGAAATCCGACCGTTGGCGGTCGACCGGGCCGGTCGACCGGCAGTACTGATAGATCCCAACGGCTATATTTTTCTGGCCTATAAATTGGGGGGTCTTGTCATTGTTTTGCCACAAGATTTTGGAGACCTTTAGAGCCAGTTTTTCCCATACTTTCAGAAGAGTTTTCTCCACAAAATAGTGAGCAAATATTTCCTATCTAAAGGGAAGTTTTATCAAGAGTGTTAAAAGAAAGTCTTTGAGTTTTCCTCCACCTTTCACATCCTTGTTTTTCTCACACCACACTTGAGCTATCCATTGATTATACATCTTATAGGTGTGTTGTAGTGAGAGTGCTTTAGGTGATCAAAGTGTTGTGATCACCAAAGATCTTTTCTTTGTTCTTTGAGGAGACGGGCAAGTGTGCTCGTCGTTGTTTTGAGTTCGGGTGCGGACTCGGTTGTTTGAGGTGCGGCCTCGGCGAGCCGGTGGGCTTGCGGTGTGTACGGGACTAGAGAGTCCGAGGGCTTGTAGGTGTTGCGGCACCGAGGAGAGATCCATTGGGATCTTGCATAGTGGAAATCCTTCGTGTGTCGAAGGCGGGGATGTAGAGCAAGTGTGCTCGAACCTCGAAACATACCCTTGTGTTTGCGATTGCTATTCTCTCTCTCTCTCTCTCTTTATCTCTTGTTATATCTTGCATGTTATTTATTGTGTTCATCTTTATATGCATGATATATTCCTTGTGCTCATATTGATATACTTGCGTGGGATTGTTGCTAACACTTGTATTCAACCAAGAGAGCCAACGCGGCACCTCAACCCATTCAAGGGGAATCTAGAGGAGTTTGTCTAGAGCCCTTCACGGGGAATTCGGCAACACTCTTTGGTTATACATGGTATTTAGTGTAAAAGATTTAATTAGGTCATAATTGTTCTTAGCTTCCGCATTTTTGCATCATTTGGCATTAAGTGACCATTAGATTAGCCATCACCTATTCACCCCTCCTCTAGGTGATTTACAATTGGTATCGAGCTTGGTACTCTGATTTTGGTCTAACAACCTAGAGTAAAAGATCCTTATTTTTAGGCTAATCACATACTTTTGCACACACACCATGGACTTCATGTCACCACCCATGTTTGACATTGCTAACATCCATATATGGAAGGTGAAGATGTCCTTGTACCTCAAAGCCTTAGGTTTTCATATATATCTTGCCACTACTAATAATGCATATTGTATAGATGGTAAGAATTTTGAGGCTAATGCAAAAGCCCTTCATGCTTTAAAGTCTACCCTAGATGATGTTTATTTATCTAGAGTTTCTAACTTTGAATCGGCTTTTGTAGTGTGGAATACCCTCATCTCCCTCGGTGAAAATGAACAATACTATGCGGGGAGCGATTCGGACGTTGGAAGCAACACCTCCAACGTGTGCTACATGGTCCAAGGGGATAACCCCCTTGAGGTAAACTCCGAATCCGATGATGAGGACATGTCATATGATGAGCTCACTTCATTTTGTCAAACTATTCTTGAAAAATATGACATGCTTAAGAAAGAAAACAAAATTTTGAAAAAGAACATTGCTTGCATGCATGTAGAACAAGATTCATTTAAATCTAGCATTGCATGTTTAGAAAAAGATAACAAAAATTTGAAAAAGGATTTTGATTGTATGCTTAAAGAAAATGATTCTTTCAAATCTAAGATTGCATACTTAGAAAAAGAAAATAAAGATTTAAAAAATGAAAATGTTTCCTTATTTTCAAAATTGAATGATTTGTGTGAAGGAAACAATACTTTGAAAAATAAAATTGATTTGGTGAAAAACAAAAAGAAGTTGTTTTTCAAGAAAATATTACTTTGAAAAGAAAATTTGTTGAAAAAGAAAAGGATTTTGTTTCACAAAAGAAAAAGAAAAATGATCATATATCTCATCATGCTTTACATGCCACCACTAATGAGATAAACATGTTGAAAAATAAAATAGATAGTTTGAGCTCTAATTTGAGCACATGTGCATTCAATCATACTAAATTGGAGTCTTTGTTTTCAAAGAAACAAACTCCATCCATTCATGCACATCATCATGCTTATGTTGCACAACATGATCACACTCCTACACATAAGCATACTAAGGTGTACATATGTACACATTGTGGCCGCAAAGGCCATTTAGCAAAATATTGTTATGATAGATTAGATCATTTTAATTTTGCTAAGAATAAAAGATTTTGGGTTCCTCACAACAAAGCTAACCCCCGTGGACCCTACAAGAAAATATGGGTACCAAAACCCCCACCATTTGCTTTTGATGTAGGTGAGGGCTCTCACAAAACGTGAGAGGATTGGTGCCTTGGTAGTGGATGCAATAGACTTGATGGACATACTTTTGGATGCATCGCTATCAAGGAGCTTTGGTGGAAAGACCACCATATTTGGAGCTTTGGAGTTGGTAACAATTTCTAAACTCCTACTTTTATGCACATGCTTTTAATTTCATATATCATATAGCATGTTCATATTTTTGTGTGCTTCATGTGGTATTTACATGTTTAAATGAAGATTTTATCAAAACGTGCATGTATACATATACAAATAGTGAATTACAATTGATTCATATATGATTGAACTTCATGCTCACTTGTACCCACTATTTGCATATGCATAGTCTAGTTTTGATGATTCTTTCATTTATACTTGTTATGCCTATTTTTATACTTTACTTCATGTATATGTATTTTTAATTCAAATCTAATAAATATACATGTATACTCGTGAGTCTCTTGCCTTAATGCAAACATCATTAATAGACTCTTTTAGATTTGGGATATGTATGTGTATTGTTAGATTTAGATTAATCATACATATACCATGAAGATTAGTGTTTTTGATTTTTCGTGTTTTTGTTAAAATGTGACTTTTGATCTCTTTGAACTTCTCTGACTATTTTCATAAAAATGCTATTTACATGATCATTTAACACTCACATTTTTATTAAAAACATTTTGAGCCTTATAGACCATGAGTGCTTAAATTTTTATGTATCTAGTTATGTTTATGAAAAACAAAAGATTTGATATATTTGAAGGATCTTTAACTAGTTTCCAAAAAAACAATTTATACTAGTTATTTATTCTTCAAATAATTTTTTTTAGATTGACACATGATTCTATTTTTCTCAAAATTTGATGCTTTATGATTTGAATATTAGTTTATATGTTAGTTTTTGTCAACACTAGGATTTATACTTGTACATATCGTGGGCCACAAATAAATCTATTTATATTTGTGCTTGAATGCTTATTTGAACCCATGAAATGTGCTTGTATTGCTTGGTTTTGATGATACAAACATTTTTAAACTTGTATTCTCTTTTTGGATTTGATTTATGATCATGTGTTTTTCATTTCATGTATATGTGTATTTTGCCAAACTTTAAGATATACATGTATACCTCTTGAGTCATTTGCCTTTAATGCAAATCTATTTATATGGACTCAATTGTGTTTAAGAGATATGTATGTATACTTATTGTGTTGTCAAAACATACAAATATCTTGAAATATATTTTTTTTAATGAAAAATTTGTGATGATTTTCATGTTTTCTTATTTAAAGAAATATTGAGCTTTATTGACATTTTCATGATACTATGTTCCACATAACACTAGTGCACTCACCTCTTTTGAAAATTTTATAGACTTCATAGATATTAGAGTGTTTTTAGTGCCATGTGATTTACTTGTGTTTCATGAAAAATATTTTTGCTTTATTTCTTACTTGAAGGATTCCTCACTAGTTTTAAAACATTTTTCTAGTGCAAATTCTTCATTTGGTAGAGTTTTTCAAACTAAGCTTATTTTCAAATCTATTTTTGAAAACCCCTACCATCTATAGAAGGATGGATGGGCGATTATGCCTTGTATGCTTCATTGAAAATCTTTTACCTTGTGCATATGAAGGGTGGTAGGTTATGAGATATACACTTGATTTTATTGTTATGTCAATTGGTATCATTGAATCGTTTCAATTGGTATCAATATGAACTTATTTTGTATATACTCATATTTTGTTTCTTATATATATGTATGTTTCAATTTCACTTGGTATACTCATTTCTCATACATATATATGATTTCCATGTGCTTAACTCACAATTGGCTCACATTTTTAAAAAGCACAAAGTTTATAATGAAAAATAAAAAAAATTCTCATATGTTTACTATTGATATCAAAATAAAAAAAATTGTTGATTTGATATCTCAAAATGTGTTTTATTAAGTAAGTTCAAAATTTTAAAGAAAAATACAAAATGTTTGATTTGTATTTCCTATATGCAAGGAGAGCTTAACATCTCTCTTACATATGGATTCATGTTGAGTATATTATAAATTGAGGAGCTTGACAACTCTTCTTTATATGATATACGTGTGTAGGGGGAGCTTCACATCTCCTCTTATGCATTACATAATATGTGTTATGTAAGTTAGGGCTTGTCATCCCTTCTTCATGTAATGCATATGTGTAGGGAAGCTAACTTAGCGTCTTCCTCTTCATGAATGTATATCGCATATAAATCTTTATTGATTGATTTGTTTCACCCCTTCTTGATTTTTTGTTTTTGACAAAAAGGGGGAGAAAAATTTGTTTGATTTGATTTTACTTTGAACCCTTTGTTGATGATTGACAAAAAGGGGGAGAAGTATTTGAGTATATATATGTATGTTTTCATTGCTTATGGGGGAGTAGTATTTGTCTTCCTTGTTATTTATGCATATATGTTTTATTTTTCAAATAGGAGAAAAAGATTTATTTTGTTTCATCTCCATCATTTGCATACATATTTATGAGCTTCATTGTCATATATTATTATTTATGTCTATGCATGAGTTAAGGGGGAGCTTCCTTGAAGCTTTACTTTAATCCATGCATATATAACCTCATGAGTTTTGTCATCATCAAAAAGGGGGAGATTGTTGGCCCAAAGGCCTATCACCCTAGTTTTGATGATGATCAACTCATGAAGTTATATTTACTAATGATCTTGTGTTTAATTAGTGACAGATTCATTATCAAGATCTTAGTAGGTGCATAGCTCAACAAAGGATAAAATGTCAAGATTTGGAGCTAGCACGGTGTGATCCAAGGAGCTTTTGGATCAAGCTTGGACCAAGTCAAGAAGATGAGAAGCCTTCAAGTGAAGACTTCAAGAAGATGAAGACTTGTGTCTAGGTATAAGATTTAGTTTTGTTTTAGTTAAAAATGTAAAGGATAGATAGTTGGTGGATTGCTCAAGTACATATACACACACACTCTTGATTTAGAATTGCTTTCATAAAAGATTTTTGGTGTAGAAAAGATTTTTTTTTGGAAAAATACTTATTTGGATTTTGGCATTTTCTTATATTCATATCTTTAAACCAAAACCTTATTTAGAACTTTATGACAAAAACATAGATATTTCATCTTGATTGTGTAGTGGATCATATCCATACACACTATGCCTTAAAAGTATATCTTGTTTTTGTATTTGATGAAGATTTGGAAAAATATGTTTTGGAAAATATTGTTTTAGAAAAATACAGTTTTTATCATGGGCCAAATATTTCCAAGTTACAAAAATAGTCTAATCTTTTATAACATGCCTTGATTTTGTGCAAGCATGTTTGTATATCAAAGTATATGGTAAAACTATTTTTGTAGATTTTTTAGTATTTTATGGGATTTTATTTAAGCCAAAAAGACAAACTTTTTAATCCCAGAAAAACTGTTTCAGGCTTCAGCCAAGTCGACTAGTCGACTTAACTAGTCGACTAATCCTGAAGTCGGTCGACCGGGCCGGTCGACTGACGTGCACAAACGTGCACGCCTGTGTGTACTGGTGGTCGGTCGACCGTGCCGGTCGACCGCTCCAGAGAGCAGTGCTCTCTGGAAAGTTTGGTCGACCGCACCGGTTGACCGTGGCTCCAACGGTCAGAAATCCGACCGTTGGCGGTCGACCGGGCCGGTCGACCGGCAGTACTGACAGATCCCAACGGCTATATTTTTCTGGCCTATAAATTGGGGGGTCTTGTCATTGTTTTGCCACAAGATTTTGGAGACCTTTAGAGCCAGTTTTTCCCATACTTTCAGAAGAGTTTTCTCTATAAAATAGTGAGCAAATATTTCCTATCTAAAGGGAAGTTTTATCAAGAGTGTTAAAAGAAAGTCTTTGAGTTTTCCTCCACCTTTCACATCCTTATTTTTCTCACACCACACTTGAGCTATCCATTAATTATACATCCTATAGGTGTGTTGTAGTGAGAGTGCTTTAGGTGATCAAAGTGTTGTGATCACCAAAGATCTTTTCTTTGTTCTTTGAGGAGATGGGTAAGTGTGCTCGTCGTTGTTTTGAGTTTGGGTGCGGACTCGGTTGTTTGAGGTGCGGCCTCGGCGAGCCGGTGGGCTTGCGGTGTGTACGGGACTAGAGAGTCTGAGGGCTTGTAGGTGTTGCGGCACCGAGGAGAGATCCATTGGGATCTTGCCTAGTGGAAATCCTTCGTGTGTCGAAGGCGGGGATGCAGAGCAAGTGTGCTCGAACCTCGAAACATACCCTTGTGTTTGCGATTGCTATTCTCTCTCTCTCTCTCTCTTTGTTTCTTGTTATATCTTGCATGTTATTTATTGTGTTCATCTTTATATGCTTGATATATTCCTTGTGCTCATATTGATATACTTGCGTGGGATTGTTGCTAACACTTGTATTCAACCAAGAGAGCCAACGCGGCACCTCAATCCATTCAAGGGGAATCTAGAGGAGTTTGTCCAGAGCCCTTCACGGGGAATTCGGCAACACTCTTTAGTTATACGTGGTGTTTAGTGTAAAAGATTTAATTAGGTCATAATTGTTCTTAGCTTCCGCTTTATTTGCATCATTTGGCATTAAGTGACCATTAGATTAGCCATCACCTATTCACCCCCCCTCTAGGTGATTTACAAGCTCTGCTCTCTGTTTATTTGGGTCGACCGGGCGGTCGACCGGGTTGCCCCAACGGTCACATTTCTGACCGTTGGCGGTCGACCGGGCCGGCCGACCGGTAGCCTGTCAGGCTGACAGATCAGCCTAACGGCTAGTTTTGTTTTGGGGCTATAAATACCCCATTGCTTGGTGTTTTTAACTAAGATTTCAAGAGCCAAAATTTCTCTGATATACAAGTGTTTTAAACAAGTTTTCAAAAGTATTTTTGGGCTTTAAACTTTCAATCTTATTTGTTTTAGGTTTTTGGAAAAATCAAAAAAAAAGAATATTTTGGGAGATTTGTGTTTGTTCTTCATTTCCATTATCTTCTATCGCATTCCATGTTAGCATGATCATCATATACATTTATGTCATACTTACAGATTACAGATACACATGCATGTAATGTTTCACACTTATTATCATATGACTCACCGTGCACGTTACACAGATTATTGTTCCATGTTATCGTATCCATGTTAAATGATCGTTTCCTGTTAATGATACGGATTTTCCTGTTACTGGACATGTGAGCTGTTGATATGTGATATGTGGGAAGCCCACATCTATTGTTCCCGTTCCCAGTATATTGTTCATGTTATCTTGTTCATGTTATATTGTTCCTGATTCCCATTATATTGTTCTACGCTATCAACAGAGCTCAGGTCCAGATATCATGTTCACCGTATCATGTACAGTAGTTGTTCTTGTTACATTATATACTTGATATAACAGATCATAAAGCTAACTGGGGTATGGGGGAGACTCGACGGTTGATTAGATCTTATCGGGTGATGTACTGGATCCATATTGTTCTCCCACTGCAGGGGATGGTAGTGCTACCTACCAATTGCTCCATGAGCTCTCGTTACTTGATTATTGTTCTCCTCTTAGCGAAGGGCTCTGGTCTTAGCAGCCAGGGGTTTGATAAAGGGCGTGATCCCGGGTATGCACGGGATACACTTACACGATAAGAACTCCTCGACCATGGGTTTCCAATTAACATAATAAAACAGTATACACAATAGTTACGTCGGGAACACTTGTTATTTGGTCACTCTCTCGTTTGGATAATGGTACCCGTAGGCCATGTCCGGATGGTTCGGCTGGAGTACGGGCTCCAGTACGAACTGCCAGTGGTATGGGACACTGGAAGAGATTGATTAAAATATCAGGTGGTACTAATTGCTACTATTGTATAAATCACATGACATGCCTGGTACATGTATGCTATCTTGTTATTGTTCATGCTACTGTATCCGATATCATGTTACCTGTATACTTGTTACTTTACTTGGCATATGTTATACTGTCTGTGATGGCATATGACGCATGTTCTGCATTGCCTGGCATACGACGCATGTTCTGCATTGCATATATGATGCTTTCTGTAGAGCAGAATCACTACTGTATATACACCACACCGTATAGTGATTACACTGCATAGGCCCATCTGCCTGTACACGTCTATCACATCGCCACTAGCATGTTCACTTCTATCCCGTCACCACTAGATAACATTTTATCTTATATAAACTGGATACAACCATAGACCTGACCTGATGATAACCGGCTAGGTAGTGATGGTATTAAAAGATAACATGCTTGTATCTTTCATGTTTAGATACTTTCGCTGCTACTTATATGCTTATTATATGCTTAGGATATGGTATCACTATTACAACAGCATGTCTTATCTATTATTATTGTGCTTGTATTATTATAATACATATTATTGCCTCCTTCATTTTACCACTCACTAGGTCGCTTTCTGACGACCCTGGGTTTGCATGCCCAGGTTGGAGATCTGAGTTACCATATCATCAGATAGTGCCTTGGATCACATAGGAGACTCTTCATCGAGATCATTCATAGGTATTGTTGTGTTTTATTTCTGTTATCATATTCCTCTCAGTTTTCCTATCTATTATGATCACTCACCTCTTTCTGCAGGTATTCTTGTACTTATTTCATGCTAGAACTCAGGTATTGATGGAGGTTATTTATTGTACTGAGGCTTAGCGTACGTACGTGAGGGTTTTTCTGCCCTGCGTAAGTACGTCGCTGTAACGTCCCCGTACCTGCGGGATCGGGGCGTTACAGTTTTCCCAAGATTATTTCTTTGAGTTTTTGTTTCCAAATACCTAGTTTTTCACACTTGAGCTTATCTTCTATCCTATTCTATTAGGATCTTGTTTTTGTGGAAAAGAGAGAAGAAAAGAGATTGTTTGAGGTTGATTGAGCCTCCAAGTTGTACACCCTTGTATTTGTTGTATCCCTCTTTGGTAGAGGTTGATCGGGTGATTGGTTTTCTCCCTCTTTGGCAGAGGTTGAGTTGGTTGGTTTGCTCCCTCTAGTGAGAGGTGGAGTTTGGTTTGTAAACCCTCTTCGGTAGAGGTGTTGGTTGTTGTTCCTACCCCTCGGTTGTGAGGCGGTGTTTGAGAGAGGAGTTTGGTACTCCTTGTGTTGTAACAAATCCTCTTCGGTAGAGGTTCTCTCGGTGGGAGATAGTGGATTGGAAATCCTACACGGTGATATAGGCGGGGATGTAGAGCTAGGTGCTCGAACCTCGAAACATATCTTTGCTTTTGCGTTTGATCCATTGTCTCTCAACTCTCTCTCTCTCATTTATTTGTGCAAAGCATCATTCATTATTCATATCATACATTGCTTGCATTATACCTTGCATATTTCATATTGCTATATCTTGTGTATGCTTGGTTGTTTGTGTGTGCCTCACTTATACTTAACCACAAGAGCTTCACATAGCACCTCAACCCATTCAAGGGGAATCAAGAGGAGTTAGTCCAGAGCCCTTCACGGGGAATTCGGCTACACTTGTGTGTTGTATTAAGTGTGTTGCAAAATTTGCATTAGCTTCCGCATTTAGCGCATTTAGTTTCTAGATTAGCAAGTACACCTATTCACCCCCCTAGGTGTTTTTCAATTGGTATCAGAGCCAACGCTCCTGATACTTAGGCTTAACATCCTAGGAGTGAGATCCATTTGTTTGCTAATCTTTTTGCATTTGCTTGTTTGCACACATATAGTTTGGACCCATAGCCTTCATGACCCCACCTATGGTTGACCCTTCCAACATTCTTGTTTGGAAGATTAGGATGACCATTTATTTACAAACCTTAGGACATAAGGTTTACCTTGCAATTACCAAAGAATCCTACATTGGTGATAGCAATCATATAGGGGCCAATGCACAAGCCCTTGAGGCCATTAGAAGCACATTATCTAAAGATTATCTTATGAGTGTTTCTAACCTTGATTCCGCTTTTGTAGTGTGGAACAAGTTAACAACAACCACCACCTCCGAGCTTCAAATGCCAATCCAAGAGGAGGAGTCTAGTGGAGAATCCGAGTCACAATGCTTGATGGTCCAAGGGAATAACTCCCTTGAGGTACTTTCAGAATCTCAACTAGATAGTGATGATTGTGCTAGTTCTTCAAATGATTTTATTGATCCCCATGCTTTAAATGAAGAACTATCTATTATTTGTGAAAAGCTAATAGAAAAATATAATGTTTTGAAAAAGAAAAGTCTAGGCATTAACAATGAAAATAAAAATTTGATTGCTAGACTTGATATTGTTTTGCAAGAGAAAGAAGTGATTGCTAATGAGAGGGATTCATTAAAATCTCAACTTGATCTTGCACTTAAAGAAAATGAGTTTTTAAAATCTAAAATGATTGTGAAACTCTTTTGAAGAAAAATGAAAATTTGTCTTCAAAAGTTGATTTTGTTTTAAAAGAAATATTCTTTAAAAAGAGAAATTGACTTTATTTCAAAAGAATTAGAAATTTGTTTGAAGAAAAATATTGTTTTGAAAAATGATTTAGATGCACATGTTTGCCATGCTAGTGTAGCCTCTTCATCTAGTCTACCTATTGCATGCACCTCTTCTTCTAAGATTAATGATGATTTTTGTTTGTTGAAGAAGAGAGTGGATTGTTTGGGCTCCACTTTGAGCCATTGTGCCAAGAGCCATACACGTTTGGAAACTTTATTTCGAAAGAAACAAGTTCCATCTTTTCATGCACACCCTCCACGGCATACACATGCTCCTCACGGACACACCCATCACATGTATGCTCATGTGTACACTTGTACACATTGTGGACGTAAGGGCCACCTTGCTAAATTTTGCTATGATAGAATACATGTTGTAAATTTAGCAAATAAATTTGTTTGGGTTAGAGAAGGTACTAACCCCCATGGACCCAATAAGATATGGGTACCAAAGACCACCCCTCCTATTTTTGATGTAGGTGTGGGCTCTCACATGACGTGAGAGTAGCCGTACCTTGGAGTGGATGCGTTCTAAGCTTAAAGGAAATCATTTGGATGCATCACTTTCAAGGGATGTTTGGTGGAGAGGACCACCATGTTTTGGAGATAAGGAGAGTTGCCTTCTAGGTTTTGGTAACGATTCCTAACTCCTATTTCTTGTTTACATGCTTTTCATGTTCATTGTTTATAGCATGTTTCATTGTTTATTGATTATTATGTTAATGCCATGTTTATTAGACCCTTGACATACATGTTTAGCATTTTGAGACACCCATGTTTATATAGACCCATATTTTGTTTTCTCGTATTTGATTAGCTATCATGTTTATCATAGGTTTGATAACATGTGGATTTTCTTAATAATCATGTTTATGTCTATCATGATGATTTATATCTTGTTTTTATGCTTCATTTGTTGCTTACATATTTAGATGTTAGTTTTCATTAAAACTAGGTGTATATTGGTGCATATAGTGGGTCACAAATAAATCTATATATGTTTAGGCGTGAATGCTTATTTGAACCCATTAGATGTGCTAGTATAGTCTAGTTTTGATGATTCATACATTTTAAACTTGTATTCCTATTTTTGGATTTATTTTTATGTGTATGAGTTTTCATTTTATGTATATGTGTAATTTTGCCAAACTTTAAGATATACATGTATACCCCTTGAGTCATTTGCCTTTCATGCAAATTTATATATATGGACTCAATTGTGTTTAGGGATATGTATGTATACTTTTTGTGTTGACAAATCATACATATACCTTGAAATGAAATTTGTTTTAATGAAAATTTAGTTTTTCTTGATTTCGTGTTTATTAGTTTAACTTCATGTATATGTCTATTTTATCCAAATTATTTTTATACATATACATCCTTTTGAGCCACGTGCCTTCATGCATATATCTTCGTGGACTCGTTGTGTTTGGATATGTATGTATACTTTAATTTGGATAGGACATACATATACCTTGAAGACTAAATAGTTTTGATGATTTTCATGTTTTCTTGTTTTAAGGAATATTAAGCTTAATTGTCAATTTTCTTGACTATATGTTTCACATAACACTTGCACACTCGCCTCTTTTATAATGTTTCTTATGATTGTGTTTTTCATGAGTATGTTTGAGCTTAATGGATTTTGAGTGTTTTAGTGTCATGTGGATTTCATATTTCATGAAAATAATTTTGTTTTATTCTTTACTTGAACGATTTCGTACTAGTTTAAAAGATTTTTCATTTAACTAGTTACGGTATTCTTCATTTTGGTAGAGTTTTTCAAACAAAGCTTATTTTTTAAATCTATTTTCGAAAACCCCTACCATCGATGGGAGGTTGGATGGGAGATCATGTTCATGTATGTTTTAAAATGAAAATCATTTAAAACTTGAACCATGATCGGGTGGTAGATAATATGATGTATACACTTGACCATTATTGTTATTTCAATTGGTATCATTGAATTTTTTTCAATTAGTATCAATTTTGACCTTTCTTGTATACTCATATATGTTTGTATGTATGTATGATTTCAATTCCAAGAATATCAATTTCAATTGGTATTTATTTTTCATACATATATATATGTTTTATTTGTGCTTATTATATCCCTATATCTTTAAGCACAAAATTTTGTTTATGCTAAGCTTGAGCTTCAATTTTGTTTTAATTGATTATTTTTAAATTGGTATCAAGCCTACGCATTGTTTTAGTTGGTATTTCATAAAGGGGGAGAAAATTTGATTTTGTCTTTCAATTGGCATTTGTACTCCCATACTTTATGATTGAAAATTTAAATTTGGTATCATATGTTCAAAATGAAAAATATTTACAATTGGTATCAAAATTTTTGTTTAGACATTCAAAATTTATTATGTTTAATTTCAATTGGTATCAAGATTTTCATGTGTTTCGCTTAAAATTGGTATCAATATTTTTTGTTTGTTTCCTTTCAATTGGTATCAAGATGCTATTCTTTGATATATTTTCACTTGATATCTTAATTGATAGTCACCCCTATTTGTTTTATTTTTGTCTTAGACAAAGGGGGAGAACATTGTCTTTATTAACCCTTTTGTTGATTCATGGTTTCGAACAAAAAGGGAGAGAAAATTTTATTGATTTGGTTTTGCTTTTACCCCTTATTGATGAGCATTTCTTTGTATTAAAAAGGGGGAGAAGATTTTGTTTTGTTTTGGTTTTTACCCCTTTATTGATGATTGACAAAAAGGGGGAGAATTATTTGAGAAGTTTTATATATGCATGTTTATGTTTTGCATATATTGAGTTTAATTTAGTTTAAGTTTAATTGGTATCTAGAGCATGTTTTGTTTTTAAACATATCATTGGTATCTAGAGCCATTTATTGTTTATGAATGATTATGCATTGTCATTCATTGCATATTTATGTTTATTTGTTTTATGCATGAATTAAGGGGGAGCTTCTTTGAAGCTTAACTTTAATCCATGCATATATAACTCTATGAGTTTTGTCATCATCAAAAGGGGAGATTGTTGGCCCAGAGGCCTTCCACTCTAGTTTTGATGATGATTAACTCATGTAGTTATATATACTAATAATCTTGTGATTTTAGTTTCAGATCATTAATCAAGTTATTGGTAGGTGATTAGCTTCAATAAGAAGATTTGGAAGCCTTCACATGTTGATTCAAGAGCCCGAGCGTCAAAGATCATATATAGCACTTGCTCGGTGGATCAAGGAGTTTTGGATCGAGTCGACTTGGAGACGGCGCTCTACAAGAAGACTTCGGTACCATAGTTTAGTTTTATGTTTAGATCCAAATTGTAAAGCTTAGTATAGTTGATATGCACAAGTGCACATACCACAAAAGTTTTATGTTTGGTTATTGGTTTTTCTGTTTTTAGTTTAACCGATATGTGCTTTCATGAATAGATTGATCAAAACAAGTTTACATGGTTTATATGTATAATAGATGTATTCTAGTTATACATGCATGCTTAAACATCTTAAACAAACTTATTTTGACTTTCCTATTCATGTATTGAAAAATCCAAGTTTGATAAAAATACATGTTTTAGTTTTTGGTAAAAATGATAAGACACAAAAATAGTTCATATTGATTGATATTTGTGCCAAACTTTTTATCACATGTTTATATATCAAAGCAAAATGATAAAACTATTTTTGGGTATTTTTTCAAGACTTAAAAAGATTTTCTAAAATATTTTAACTTATGTTTTTCTGCCCAGAACAATGTCTGTCAGGCCAGATCGGCCGACCGCATGGGTCGACCGAACCATAGGCCGGTCGACCCATACGGTCGACCGACGTGCACAGAACTGTGCACGTCTGGCACACATTGGGACGGTCGGCCGGGCGGCCGACCGGACCAGAGAGCTCTGCTCTCTGTTTATTTGGGTCGACCGGGTTGTCCCAACGGTCACATTTCTGACCGTTGGCGGTCGGCCGGGCCGGCCGACCGGTAGCCTGTCAGGCTGACAGATCAGCCTAACGGCTAGTTTTGTTTTGGGGCTATAAATACCCCATTGCTTGGTGTTTTTAACTAAGATTTCAAGAGCCAAAATTTCTCTGATATACAAGTGTTTTAAACAAGTTTTCAAAAGTGTTTTTAGGCTTTAAACTTCCAATCTTATTTGTTTTAGGTTTTTTGGAAAAATCAAAGAAAAGAATATTTTAGGAGATTTGTGTTTGTTCTTCATTTCCATTATCTTCAAGAGTTTTCCCAAGATTATTTCTTTGAGTTTTTGTTTCCAAATACATAGTTTTCCACACTTGAGCTTATCTTCTATCCTATTCTATTAGGATCTTGTTTTGTGGAAAAGAGAGAAGAAAAAGAGATTGTTTGAGGTTGATTGAGCCTCCAAGTTGTACACCCTTGTATTTGTTGTATCCCTCTTTGGTAGAGGTTGATCGGGTGATTGGTTTGCTCCCTCTTGGTAGAGGTTGAGTTGGTTGGTTTGCTCCCTCTAGTGAGAGGTGGAAATTGGTTTGTAAACCCTCTTCGGTAGAGGTGTTGGTTGTTGTTCCTACCCCTCGGTTGTGAGGCGGTGTTTGAGAGAGGAGTTTGGTACTCCTTGTGTTGTAACAAATCCTCTTCGGTAGAGGTTCCTCGGTGGGAGATAGTGGATTGGAAATCCAACACGGTGGTGTAGGCGGGGATGTAGAGCTAGGTGCTCGAACCTCGAAACATATCTTTACCTTTGCGTTTTGATCCATTGTCTCTCAACTCTCTCTCTCATTTATTTGTGCAAAGCATCATTCATTATTCATATCATACATTGCTTGCATTATACCTTGCATATTTCATATTACTATATCTTGTGTATGCTTGGTTGTTTGTGTGTGCCTCACTTATACTTAACCACAAGAGCTTCACATAGCACCTCAACCCATTCAAGGGGAATCAAGAGGAGTTAGTCCAGAGCCCTTCACGGGGAATTCGGCTACACTTGTGTGTTGTATTAAGTGTGTTGCAAAATTTGCATTAGCTTTCGCATTTAGCGCATTTAGTTTCTAAATTAGCAAGTACACCTATTCACCCCCCCTCTAGGTGTTTTTCAGGTCTAACATAACTTAGGTTTTTCTTTTTATTAAAAAAATTAACATTTTCTTTACTTTTAAAAACTTTTTGAAAATAGAAATAATATTTTGACATATTTTTTGTAAGAAATTAAGTCAATTTTAAGGAATAGTATAATCATAATTAGGATTTCTTATACTTGATCAAAAAAAGCTTATTTGTTTGATTTTTAGGATTAGGAAGATAATTTGTCAAAGTAATTTAGTCTTGATCTTTACCTTGATGAAATATGTACACTTTATACACTTGCACACTTAGGGTTCAAAAACAAAGATTCTTATGTCTTATTAAAAATATATATATGTATATCTATGAAAAATAAACAAATCTAATTATTGGCTAGCTAGCTGTTTTGGCCTAAGAAAGCCTTGGTATTTATGTAAAAGATGATTAGATAAATTTGAAAAAAAAGAAATATATATCTATAAAAATCCTCTGATTAAGCTGGGAATTTGTGCCTCATAAAGTATAAGTATTCACGCCTAAAAGCAGTTTGTATAATAAATTTCTTAGTTTTGTGGCCTTGTTTGCTCGAGTCCTTAAGTCCTTGAGGTGCTTTCTCACCCGGTGCCCAAAACCGCTTGGTTTGGGAGTCATCGATTAAAGGCTCGTTACATGGGCAGATTAGAAAGCCTAATAGAATTAAGAAATAATACCACCAAAAATAAAAAATATATAAATAAATAAGGCATAAGAGTTAGAGTTAAAGAATTCTTAGTCAAAACTTCACGGTCACGAAGGTGCATATGACTTATGGTTAAGTAATAAACTAGATGAGAAGCACAATTTGACTCTTTACTTTGATTGATTATAAATTTTTGAATAGAGACTAAGTTTAGGAATGAAAAATTCAGTTTTCCTATAACTTATAGATTACTTAAATCTTACAATAATATTTCAAATATTTTTCTTTCACAATGTGTTTTCAAAATATTAACATTTTTCTCTTTCTTTATAGATTTTGTGGGTACAATCTATTAAAAACCCTTACGAGATAAAATTTGTCCTCTAGGGGTAACCTAGAGGTTTAATGGCTTATTGCACAAGCTCAGTGCAATCGCGTGACCTGCGAAAGTGGTTTAATAATTTTTGATTTAGTTTTGTTGTTTTGCTCGAGGACGAATAAAAGATAGGTGTGGGGGTGTGATTGTACACATTTATTGTATTATTCTTTATTACATTTCACATTTATCATGTAATAAATCTGATAAATTCCTTATCTTAAATATCTATTTTGCATAAGATAATCATGAGGAGAAAGAGGATAAAATCAAATAAATATCAGTTAAATTCAGATTTAACTAGATCTATTTGGTTAGAGGAGGATGATCCCAAATCCAGTTAGTTAAATTCAGTTTTTGGTGAACCAGGTGGTTAAAGCTAAAGATCAACTGAGGATAACGTCAAATACAGAGTCCAAATCCAAAGGGATAAATGGATAGAGAGAAGATCAACGAATGAGATGAAGCAATTCTGACTCAGATTCTGGCTAGATACATTCTAGTATTTAAATCATAACTTTCGCTACCAGAACTCAAATCTTATGATTCAAGATGATCTAGACAGAGAACTTAAAGGGCTACAACTCTTAAGTTGATCATTATTTCTAATTCTATTATTTGTTAAATTATATTTAGCAATCAATACGCCAATAAGCTGCAGATCAGAACTGAATATCCACATCAAATCAAGTTTAGAGATAAGGAAGGATTCAAATTTAGAAATAGCCAACTCTCTTATCTTCATACTCCTCTACCTTCTGCATTTCTCTTATAAATACTTGCAATCTCAAAGGCAAAGGGGGAACGACCAAGCAGAGAGTAGAACTGAGGGTAATTTGTAGTTTGTAACTTAGATTTTTATTTTTCTTTTTATGTAATTTTTAGTTTTCATTTATGTAATTCAGAGGAGAT
Source organism: Agave tequilana (assembly GCA_038442645.1). Lineage (NCBI taxonomy): Eukaryota > Viridiplantae > Streptophyta > Magnoliopsida > Asparagales > Asparagaceae > Agave > Agave tequilana. The sequence continues at coordinate 86,616 of JAVJIF010016707.1, read as the reverse complement.
CAGACTTTCATAGGAGATAAGAATGAAGCTTGTACTGAGAGTGACACCGGTGTAAGTTATTCTTCCTTTCTCTTATTGTTATGAAATCGAATCTATAGTTACCTTTTTATGTACTTTGTTTTTTTGTTCTTCTTCTTCTTCTTTTCTACTTCACTCATTCTTGTACCAATTGCTATCCAAGAGAGTCTTGTACCATTGAAAGAGCCTTGCCTTGCGAGTGCCACCGATAGCTCATAACGATGGATTTTAGTCTCAAGTCTGTATCATTTCATGCTTGTTTCGTCTTGATGATGTAATGTGGAAGAGACGAGAATCAACTCTTATGGGCTATGTGCTGATTGCCTCCACTTCAAGGTAACATCGTCGCAAAAGATTCAAGGTAAGCTTTTGGTCAAAGGAGGTAAGTAATTATTTTTGATTTCTTTCTTTTAACTTTTAGTGTAAATTATCACAACACAATCTTCCAAATCTCATTCACTCTTTTTCAGTATTTTTTGTACATATCACTTCTATTTTCTCCACTTACTCATTCTACCACTTTCTCCCAACTCACTTTAACCTAATTTTTTTGTTTTTCTTTACAAGAACTAAAAAATGAATTTTAACCATCCTTTGTATCTTAAAAGAAAACTTACTAAAAAAGCTTCCATCACTAGTCCCTCCTTGTGGATCACGACCCGCATAGCCACTTGCTATCGCGGTAGAATTAAGCACTTGCACATCTCTACTTTAAAGTTCTGAAATTCTGTATTTATGTGCAAGTTCAACCTCAATCACCGTCCTATATACTTTTAGGGTGATGAACCATCCCAACTGGACACAAAAGGTCGTCCTATCTTGTTCATAATTTTCACAATATTTATTCCCTAATTTTGATTCATATGCTCCTTTTCTTGAGCCACCAATTGAAGAAAAATCATCATTAGAAATAAGTTTGGAAGAAGTGATAGAGGTCCAAAAATAATTTGAAAAATAGTAGCCTCATCATGTCCATAAAATTTTCAAAATTCATGTACTTTTTTCCAGAACGACTCAAAGAAAAATTATTGTGGGAAAAAATTATGAAATTTGTGAAAGAGACCGAGCGTATAATGCAAAATACGATTGACTTTCCATGTCCATCAAATGTTCATACGACTCACGAATCATGTCATTTTTAAAATCCAGCTTCAATTTCATCATACCAACCTAAACTTGACCAACAACAATCTCTTGATAGTTTGTCAAGTTATCCATTTCCTGAAATTTAACTTAAAGATGAATGTGAAGCAGAGTTTCAATTTTGCAATTCAAGTCTAATCCTTGATTCAATATCGACTCATGTAGTGTTACCTGAAATAAGTAACGTTCTTGAGCCAGTTATGATTCCCATAATTTTGAAACTGAATTGATCATTTCACCCATTCACATTCCTTCCGTGGAAAAAATTAAGATTCATTTTCTTACATCTTTTTGAACTTGCCCAAAATTTTGAGAACCACCTTGACATTTTAGCAAGTTATCCTTTTTCTGAAATTGAACTTGAGCTTGAAAGTGATCCTGAACCTCAAGTTGGTGACTCAATAATGACTCTGGTATCTTTACCACATTTTTTCTCTATTTCAGAGTCAACATTGAATCATGTACCAGTACATTGTGAAATTGAATCACCAATATCTTATGATCACACTTCAGTGATGGGAAAAGTGTGTAAGCATCAATTCTTTGGTTTGGACCCCCATTTTTGAACCAATTTCGACTCTTCCTCTTGAATCTCGACTTGATCTGAGTCAAATTCTTGATTCAGTATCAGTTTTTGTTCCTGTTCCATTTGAGTTCAAATCCATCATCTCCCAAATCACACTTCATTATTGGATAAGGATGTTAAACAAAATGACTCAGTAATTATTTTTAAAAATTAAAAATTGGGTGGGGGTAATTTTTTCAATAAGATCATACAATTCTCTAACATTTTACTGAGTCGTATCAAAGAGGTCAATAAAGGTGGGTTCCGTGAGCCACCACATTATCTTGATTGAGTAGCAACGCTTGGCCCAATCAGACCACCACCAGATCCACCACCATGAATTAATTTTCCTTCTTTTCCCATTTGTTTCATGTATATACACATTCACGATGCATTGAGGACAATGCATGAGATAAATGTGGGAGAGGATTTATTAACATAGTTAGTTTTATATTTTTTTTTCATTTACACTTCTTTTTAGAAACTTTTTAAAAAATTTCTTTTGTATAAAAACTCTTTTCTTTTCTTTTTACAAAATTTTTGAAACAAAATAAATAGTTTTGATTTATTTTAAGAAAATTAAGATTATCTTAGGAATTAGGAAGACCTAAAATTATTAAATTTTAAATCGAGTCAAAATAATAGATCTTGTTTAAATTTTAGGATAAGGAAGTAAGATTAGAAAGATACTTTGATCTTGAATTTTTTGCCTTAGATTTATGCACTTCACACTTACACAAATTTTATGGGATTGAAACAAAGACTGAAAGTGCTATAAAAATTATATATATATAAAATAATAATAATAAACCTACGTATTAAATTGGGTAATTATACCTCAGGAAGCATGATTATTCACACCTAAAATGGTGGACAAAAACAAAATAATCCCCTTTAGTTTAGTGGCCTTATTTGCTCGAGTCCTTAAGTCCGAGGTATGTTTTCTCATCTGGTGCCATAAAACTATTTGGTTTGGAAGTCACTGGCTAAAAGCTCACTACCCGGGTAAGCTAGAAAGCCTAAGAAAACTAAGGGAAGAAAAAAAAGAAAAATATTAAATAAATAGAATGAAAGCTAGAGTCGATATCCCAAAAATCTTCATTTTTCACAAACTGCATATTTTTCTAAGAGTATTATGAAAGATCAAAGAATCAATTCAATTTAAATTCTTACATTTAATTTATTACAAGAATTTGCATTTCGACTTAGTTTAAGGAAAAATAATTTCTGGTTAACCTATGATCTTAGATCACTTATATTTTCACAAAAATATTTTAACACTTTTCTCTATTTCAAAATACATTTTCAAAAATACTTACATTTGTTTCTTTTGTTATGGATTTTGTGGGTGTAATCCGCTGAAAACCCTCAGGAGATAAAATTCCTCCTCTAGGAAACCTAAAGGTTTAACGGCTTGTTGCACATGCTCAATCACATCACCTGCGAAAGTGGTGTAATAATTTTTTAGTTTTTATGTTTTGCTCAGGACGAGCAAAAGATAAGTGTGGGGGTGTGATTAGTCTCTAAAACTGCATATTTCATACCACATCTTCACATTTATTTAATATTAAATTCTACTAATAATACCTCTCATGTATGTTTCAAAATCCATGGCATGAAATGAAGAAGAAGACCGAAAATCACCATTTAATTGGTAATTAAAAGCCTACAAATATAGCCATTAACTTTGAAAGGTTGTTTCGTCAAAACTAGGGGCACAAAACCAGAAACTGGGACATGCAGCCGACAAGGGGACAAGTGTGCAGCGCACAGCAGGCGGCGCTGTGCGTGCCATCCAGGTACAGGCCATATTTTCGCGGCTCTGGTGTGGACCCACGCGCTCCGTACCTGTACCCTGGTGCCCAGTTTTGCCTACAAATACCCTGGGATTTTCAGAGCATGAGGAGAGGAAATTTTAAGGAGTTTTTGAAGTGTTTTTAGGTTAGTTTTTAGGGTTTTAGCCTTATTGTAGTTTAGGGTAGTTTAGTTTAGTTCTTCTTCTTCTTCCTCCTTTGTATTTTCTATTTTTTGTTGATCTTGTAATAGGAGAGAGAGTGATACATGGTTGGAAAGTAAGAGTGCTTGTAAAAGAAGGTGACAAGCTAAGAAAGGTTCTCTCTTTACATCTCTTTGTTTTCTTCTCTAACTCCTTTACGTATTTAACTAATTTTTTTTCATGGTAACTAACCACTAACCACTAACTTGCTAACTTCTTACTTGATAATCCACAGAATCTAATAGCCTCTACTTAGCCTTGCTCTTACAAGAGCCATTGATGGCTCATGATGATGGATTCTAACACTTTACATCCTCACTCTTTAACAAGCTAACATTACTTTACTCCATACTTACTCTTGTTTAGTTTTAATGGTTTAAGTGTAGCTTGCACTTGTTTTGTTGAGTTTGGATGTGAAAGTTATCTTATGGGTTATGCTTTGAAACGCTCTTGAAATAAGGACTAGTGATGGCTAAGGATACATGTGAGGCAATTATCACTAAGAGGCTAGCATGTTAGTGGAGCCAATAGTAGTTAGTAGTCATGGGTTTTCTTTATCTTTTTATTTTGTTTTAGAAATATTCCAAAAATCACAAATACAATCTTATCTATGTTTCTCACTTCTTCGTGTTTCACCGTACTCTTCTATTTTCATTCTTTATTTTCTTTTCTTTTCATTCTTTAAAACATTGAAAAAACTTTAACACACACGTGAAAATTCTGGTAAAGCATCTATCGCTTCCTGTCTCTGTAAATTCGACCCGTTTAGCCTCTATGCTATAACGGAAGTATCGAGGAAACCAAAGCACGCACTTTTAACTATTAATTTCAAAACATGCACTTTTCACGCACACTTTCCCCCGATCAAATTTTGGCGCCGTTGCCAGGGATGGGAACAGTTTGAGTTCACGTTTTTATTAACTTTTCTTCTTTGTTTTTTGGTGTGTATGTTAAAGTTTTATCATTGCAGAAGTCCACACTTGCTTTTGTGTGGTTGAGTAAATTCTTGTATATTCTTATATTCTGCTGCTAGTTTTTATTTATATTGCTTGTGCATTGTAATAATTTTAAGAACTAAAATACGGTAATTGGATGTTTTAAAATGGTTTAGACATTTGCATCTAGGCACGTATCGATTTCAATTCCAATATATTGAATTTTGTTCTTATGTTGTTGTGATCTTGACGGAGGTATACATATTGCATTGCATATAGTTCGGACAAAAACGTGGGTGATTTACTCGCTTTGTGTGTTCATTCTTATCTATATTGCACACTTGTATGAACTGAACTTAAGGGCAGAACCAATACAACATAAGGTGGGGAAGTCATTACCCTCCCTTAGCCCAAAAATCACCTCCCACTCACACAACCCAAGCCTAAATAAAAATTGCTAGACATTGGCACCTAGGGACATCTCAGACTCATTTAAGAGATTGACCTAAGGGGGAAAGTTGTTAAAGTTTGACTCTTGTCAAATCGGTGTTTAAGGTTAGGGAATGAGAGGCGAAACCTCGAAGAACAGTGGTTTGGTATAACTAGGCCCGTTGCTCCGGCACGGATACCTTTCACTGATCTTGCCCTACCTGACCGATTAACTTGTGGTCAGATTTCTATAAGGTACCCCCGTGAATAGTCTAATCAATTAGGAGTCGTCTATGTCTATGTCAACCAAAGCATAGGCTTGTTTCTTCTTTTTCTTTATTTTTTTGTTTGTTTGTTTGTTTGTTTATTTTTCTTTTTTGTAAACTGTAATATGGATTTCAACAAAAACAATTTTTTCAATCCTAATATGAATCCATATTCCACCCCGATTTTATTTGACTCGGATAATTTCAACCCAGATATGTACAACATGAACCAATCATATAGGCCGGATTGGGATTATTCAACTTATATGACCCATATCTCCAATTTTATGACCACAATTTTCAAAATAATTTCAACTCTTCACAGAGTAAATGGATATTCACCTACCCCGAGTCAAATTTTCAACCATCTTGTCCATAATTTTCACAATATTCATTCCCTGATTTTGATTCTATACTCCTTTTCCTGAACCACCAATTGAAGAAAAATCATCATTGGAAAGGAGTTTTGAAGAAGTGATAGAGGCCCAAAAATAATTTGAAAAAATGGTAGCCTCATCATGTCCACAAAATTTTCAAAATCATGTAGTTCTTTTTTAGAATGACTCAAAGGAAAATCATTGTGGGAAAAAACTATGAAATTTGTTCAAGAGACTGGGTGCATAATGCAAAATACAATTGACTTTTCATGTCCACAAATATTCATATGACTCACGACTCATGTCATTTTGGAAATCCAGCTTCAAGTTCATCATACCAACTTGAACTTGACCAACAATAACCTCTTGATAGTGTGGTAAGTTATCCATTTTCTGAAATTGAACTTGAAGATGAATGTGAACCAGAGTTTTAATTTAGCAATTCAAGTCCAATCCTTGAATAAATATCGACTCCTGCAGTGTTATCTGAACTAAGTAACGTTCTTGAGCCAGTTTTGATTCCCATAATTTCTGAAACTGAATCGATCATTTCACCTATTCACATTCCTTCCGTGGATGAAAATCAAGATTCAATTTCCTTACATCCTTTTGAAATTGCCCAAAATTTTGAGAACCACCTTGACATTTTAGCAAGTTATCATTTTTCCGAAATCGAACTTGAGCTTGAAAGTGATCCTGAATCACAAGTTGGTGACTCCATTTCACTCTTTGATTCAATAATGACTCAGGCATCTTTATCAGATTATTTTTCTCTATTACGGAGTCAACATTGAATCCTATACTAGTACATTGTGAAATTGAATCACCAATATCTTATGATCACACTTCAGTGATGGGAAAAGTTTATAAACATCAATTCTTTGGTTTGGACCCCATTTTTGAACCAATTTCGACTCTCCCTTTTGAATCTCGACTTGATCTGAGTCAAATTTCTGAATCAGTATCGATTTTTGTTCCTGTTCCATTTGAGTCCAAATCCATCATCTCCCAAAATCATACTTCATTGTTAGATAAGGATGTTGAACAAAATGACTCAGTAATTATTTTTGAAAATTGAAAATTGGATGGGGATAATTTTTTCAATAAGATCATACAGTTCTCCAACATTTTACTGGGTCGTATTAAAGAGGTCAATAAAGGTGGGTTCCGTGAGCCACCACGTTATCTTGATTGGGTAGCAATGCTTGGTCCAGTCAGACCACCATCGGAACCACCACCATGAGGTAATTTTCCTTCTTGATTGTAAAAATTAAAGAGTTAAGAAATTTACCATGCAGCTTCGGGCTAACGGGTCGTGTCCATGAGGAGGAATCCGATAGAAGCTTTTCGGTATTTGTTTAGAAACAAAGAATTATGCTCGTTTTTTAGTTGAAAAGAAGAATGGAGAGAAAGGAAATGAATAAAAGAGAAATTGCAACTTTGGAGAAGGCTTTGGATAAGGTGATTTAAAAAAAATTTGAAAATTGTTTGGTTGTTTTAAATATAAGAAGGAGAAGATCTGGGCTCACTAATTTTATTTACTTCACTACTTATCTCAAGAATAATTTTAGTCCATCACTTTTATCATAGGCAAAAGAGCTTAATTTCTTTTAGTGTTCAAGTAAAACACATGAGATGATTTCGGATCAAATCTTGAGATCGTTCTTAACACAATATTAAAAATAGAATGTTACACCATCAAGCGCAAGGAAGCAAGTATGTAATAAAAACGATTTACAAATAGTTGTGCCTTGAAAATCCAAGTTTTAAAAGAAGAGCATCATCATGAGCTTTCAAGAATAAAAATTAACTTTAGGCATTATGATTCAAGAGAGTTCTTCCATCAAATTCAATCAAGAGAGAAGAGGTAGAAAACATCAATTAGTGAGCCCAGAAAATGATTTAGCTACTCATTATGAATTGAAAACAAACAGAAATTGACAATTAATGCAACATACCGAATTCAAGTTGAGTTGGAATGGTAAGTAGAAGCTCCTTTGATTGCCACTTCAAAGACGAATTACACACTCAAATCCACTCTTCTCTCTTTTCTGGTCTAAACTAAAAAAGAATAAAGAGGAGATACAACTTCTCCAAGCTATCTAACAATATTCCTAAACCCTAAAAATGAACAATAAATTTAATTCTAATCCTCGCTAAATTTTCAGTACAAAACTCTAGCTTTTATAGGCAAAACCTCAGAGGGAAGGGAGTGAGGAGATAAGGGGAGCAAACGCTCCCCTTATCTCCACTAATAAGCCATGCCTGGATGTGAATTGGCCACATCCAGGTGGAGGATCAGTTGGCGTGGCTTTGAGCTTCCTTTTGTCTTGTTGGATTTACTATTGCAGCTCCCCGATTTGACGAAACGATCTTTGATTTGTTGGCTTCAACCGCTGGATTTGGGAGGATTCATTTCAACCGATTTTCAACCTCTCTGATATGCCAAGATTTGCCCTGATTCCCTGATTTCGAATTTATTCTAAATTAAATGGGCTTTTGGGCTCGTTTCTCTGGCTTATCCTTTAGCAATGGGCCTGCATTTTATAAAGAATAATAGGACTTATTAATATGATTTATTTAGATAACAAGCATGGAAATGTGACAATATTTATGCAATATATGTGACCGATCACACCCCCACACTTATCTTTTGCTCGCCCTCGAGCAAAATATCAAAACTAATCTTAATCAATTATTAGACCACTTTCGCAGGTCACTTGATTGCACTGAGCATGTGCAACAAGCCGTTAAACCTCTAGGTTACCCCTAGAGGACGAGTTTTGTCTCGTGAGAGTTTTCAGTGGATTGCACCACAAAATCCATAAAGAAAGAGAAAAAAGTTAGTGTTTTTGAAAAACATTTGAAAAGGGAAAATATTTGAAGTATATTTATGAGAGTTTAAGTAATCTATAAGTTATAGGAATATCAAATTTTTCTTCCTAAACTTAGTCTTCATTTAAAACATGTCATCAATCAAAGTAAGGAGTCATTTTTGTCTTTCTCATCTAGTCTATTACTTTACCCTGAGTCATATGCACCATCGTGACTGTGAAGTTTGACTAAGGGTTCTCTAACATTAACTCCTATGCCTTATTTATATTTATTTTTGGTGGAATTTATTCCTCAATTTCATTAGGCTTTCTAATCTGCTCATGTAACGAGCCTCTAGTCGGTGACACCCAAACCGGACAGTTTTAGGACACCAGTGAGAAAACACCCCTAAGGACTTAAACACTCGAGCAGATAAGGCCACGAAACCAAGGTTTTTATTTATAAAATTTACCCTTTTTAGGCGTGAATACTTATACTTCATGAGGCACAAATATCCAGCTTAATCAGAGGATTTATATATATATATATATTTTCAAACTTATCTAATTATCTTTTGCATAAATACCAAGGCTTGCTCAGGCCAAAGCACCTAGATAATCAATAATTAGATTTGTTTATTATTATTATTTTTTATACATTTATACTTTTTTTTATAAGGTATAAGAGTCTTTGTTTTTAAACCCTAAGTGTGTAAGTGTATTTAGTGTGCATATTTCATCAAGGTAAATATCAAGACTAAATTACTTTCACAAATTTTCTTCCTAACCCTAAAAATCAAACAAGTCATCTTATTTTGACCAAGTGTAAGAAATCCTAATTATGATTTTCCTATTCCATAAAATTGACTTAATTTCTTACAAAAATATATCAAAATATTGTTCTAACCTTTCAAAAAGTTTTTTTTTATATATACATACAATTTTTTTTCTTTTTGAGTTATATTAGTCATGTTAGAACCTCCCCACACTTATTTCATGCATTGTCCCCAATGTATGAAAGAAATGTATACATGCATGAAATGAAATGTAAAAGAGGTGCATATATTATACAGAAATATGTACAACATCAAGTTTCTCCCACACCTAGATCTTTTACGATCTTATCCCTCTAGCTCTCTTCCCGTCATTCCAATGGGTCCTCTTTATAGGGCATAGTGGGGAGGCCAATTTTTCTATCATTTTAGCTCTCTTCCTCTCCAGTCTCAACTTCTTTAGGTTTTCCTTCCTCATATTTCTACATTCATTATTCAAAAATTAATCACCACCACACTTCTCGATTGGAACTTTCTCACTACGAATGCCTAGAAATTCTAACTCAGTTCTATATATCTCCTCAAAGCTTAGGTCAACACTTTCCCCTAGGGATGTGTAATTAACCAAAAGATCCCTAGTTGGTTCATCCAAACACATGAGTTCTTCACCGAAGAGGTTTTCAAAGAGTATGTCAATCGGAGGTTCTTGAATTATATTCTCATGCGTTACATTATTGGTTGGCTCATCGAAAGTGAAGATATTCAAATCAAATTTCCCCTTTTTAAAGGGTACTCTAACATTAGAATCTCCGACAAATGCCTTCTCATCAAGATAATCGCATTCATTCTTAAATAATTCATTAAGAAATAGTGACTCATTTTCTATATCTTTACTCTCTTCATCACAATTATTTTCAACAAAGTTACCTCAAATATTTGATCTCTTATCTTACGAGGTTGTTTTTCTAAGTTGAAGACATTGACTTCTCTAGTCTTGTCCCCAAAAGTTAACCTCATGGACCCATTCCTATAATTGATGATGGCATTGGCAGTAGCAAGGAATGGTCGCCCTAGGATAACAGGAGTTTGAGCCCTATGATTTGAGTTAGACACAAGTTGTGTCTCTTGAACTATGAAATCAATAGGGTAAATAAACTCCCCAACCTGGATAAGGACATCATTAATCTCCCCTTTTGGAACTTTCACTAAACGGTCAGCCAGTTGGATAGTGACTCGAGTTGGACTAAAATCGCCCAACCCGAGTTGTTGATAAACTGAGAATGGAAGCAAGTTGATACTTGCCCCCAAGTCAAGAAGTGCACGACTAGTCTCGGCTTGTCCTATTGTGCAGGCAATGGTTGGACTACGTGGATCCTTGTACTTAACAGGGATCGGACCCGATAGTAGCTCACTAATGTTAGTGGCTAAGAAGACCTTTTTTGGTACATTAGTCTTTTTCTTCTTGGTACACATGTCCTTAAGAAACTTAGCATAAGATGGGACTTGTTGGATGGCATCAAGAAGTGGCACATTTATCTTCACTTGATTAAAGATGTCAATTATCTTATCCATGTGTGGATTTTGCTTGTTGTTTTCAGCCTATTAGGAAATGGTGTTATAGGCTGGTGCACATGACTGGTTGACTTATCTTTTTCAGATTCATCAAATCTAGGAGGAGAGGGATTAGATGAGGTGGATGCTGAAGTGTGATTGTGCTGACTAGGATTAGGCGGTGTTGACACTTGGTTATCAACTTTCTTTCCCAACCTCAATATATGAACAACATTACATTCATTCAGTGATTGATCCTCAACCAAATGAGCTTGTTGTGAATTTCTAGGATTCATAATTGGTTGACTGGGCAAGATGCCCTTTTGCCTCTCATGTTGTGGGTTGGCTAACTGGCTCATTTGACCCACTAGCCTCTGTATTATTTGCATGAGGGAATCTTGGTTCTTCATATATCGTTTCATGTTTCTCTCAGAATCATTCATTCTCCTTTCGAGTTGAGGATTCTGGAAGGAAGATGGTGGAGCTTGGTTGGGAAAATTTTGTTGATAATTTGAAAAATTGTTAGGAGAATTGTGAGGGTGATTAGAAAAGTTAGGTTGATGATTGGAAGAATTATTGGAATGATGGAAGTGGCTTGCATGGTTTGACCGTGGGTGGTCATTATTTTGTTGGCTCCATGAGAAATTTGGGTGATTTCTCCAGCCAGGATTGTACGTTGGAGCGTAAGGATCATTTTTCGGCCTTGAAAGGCCGCATTTATCGGTTCAGAAAAGTGTTGGTGAGCTTGAAATACAGGACACTCCTCAAACACATGATTCATGGCCTGACAGTAAGTAAAGCCGGAGTTGGAAATTGGTTTGGGCTGACTTGATTGACTGGACTTGGTTCCTTAGTTTCTAAAACTTCCAGTCTTCTCGCTAGGTTACCTAACTTAGCCTCGTTTGCTATGGATGATTCAATCAAATGGAGACCTCCTTTTGAAGAGATAGAGTTTGGATTTCTAGAACTTTCACTAGTAGGTTCCCATTAGATGGTCTTTTCAGCTAGATTCTCATATAAATCCCATCCTTCTGCAAGAATCCCCCTTGGCACACGCTTTCTAAGAGAGTCTTGGTCGAGTAGTATAAACTGTCATAAAGAATTTGGTATTGTCACCATTTCTCTATTCCATGATGAGGACATTGGACAAGGAGGTCTTTGAAGCGTTCAAAGTACCTCCAAAACGGTTCACTAGGTTCTTGCTTGAACTGCATGATGTTTTTCCTAACGAGAGCGGTCTTATGAATTAGATAGAATTTCTTCAAGAAGACCTTGATGAAATCATTCCAAGATGTGATAGAGCCTGTCGCTAAGCTGTAGAGCCATTTCTTGGCTAAGTCCTTAAGAGCAAATGGGACAAATCTCAACCTAATAGCATCATCTGCAAGGTGTGAGATTTTCATCAGTAAGCATACTTCCTCAAATTCTCTTATGAAGAAATAAGCTTCTTCGGACTCTAAGCCATGGAACTTAGGGAGTGTATTGATGAACTGTGGCTTAAGCTTAAAGTTATGTTCACCAACCGATGGAAGTTGGATGCAGGATGGAAGTTATGTTCTAATGGGATAGAACCTATCCTGCAAAGATGTCGGTCGATCCATAACTGATTAGTTACATATATTGCATATACATTGTCACCTTACCATACTTTTGAGCTAATAAATCATATTAATAAGTCTTCTTCTTTTTTGTTTAATGTAGGCCCAATTGCTAAAAGAAAAGAAAGAGAAACAAGCCCAAAAGCCCACAAAATTCTGATTTAACACAGAAGAAATTCGAAATCAAGGAATCAGGGCTAAATCTTGGCATATCATGAGGTTGAAAACCGGTTGAGAAGAATCCTCCCTGAATCAAGCGGTTGAAGCCAACAATCAAAGGCCGTTTCGTCAAATCCTGAAGTTAAAATGAGAAAACCAGTAGAAGATATGGGCAAATAATCAAACCGGGGATCTGCACCAATTGGGTGTCGCCACCTGGCCACACCAGGGCCGCAGAAACGCAGCCCAAGCCGCGTTTCCGCGGCCTTTTTACGTCAGTTGGGGGAGCGTTTGCTCCCCAATCTTCCCGAGATTCCCCCTTTTGGTTTTGCCCTATAAATACTAGTTTTAGTAGAGCAAAATGGGACGACCATGCAGAGATAGTAATTAGTCCAGTTTTTCACTCTTTGTAGTATAGGTTTTTGTTTTCTTTTTATGTAATTTTAATTTGTATGTAAGCTTAGGTTAGATTAAGATTCATGTAAGAGAGAGAGGCTTATGTTGAGAGTGACACCGATGTACCCTCCTCCTTTCTTCCATCGTTTCTGCAAGCAATAAAAGGTAATTTTTTTATGTTCGTCTTTACTTTTGTTTTATTCTTCTTCTTTCTACTTTACCTCTTTTGGTTTTGATGAGCATGCAAGTGAATTCAGAAGCATCAGTATAACAATGTTTGTGTGAATGCCAACGATAATTTATGATGATGTTCTCCTCCTCAAGACTCCGTATCATTTCATTCTTGTTCGTCTTGATGATGTAATGCGACTGGGGATTGAGCTCGATCCTATGGCTTATGCGTTGAACGCCTCCGAAGCAAGGTAGAACATGCAAGGGTTCTAGGTAAGTCATCAACCAAACTAGGTAAGTATTTCTTATCTTCTTTCTTTTCTTTTATTTCTGTAGTTTAAATCACCAACACCCACTTCTTTCATCACTCCTTTTCCATTTCTTTGTAAATAATCATTCTCCATTTTTCTCCAGCTTCTCATTCTACTACTTTCTTTCTCACTTAATTTTAACCTAACTCTTTTTCATTTTCATTTCTTAAAACAAAGAAGAACCTTCGTTTTTTTTCACAAAGATTTCAATACAAACCTTGAACGCTCCCTCCTTGTGGATCACAACCCGCATGGCCACTACCTATTGCGGTAGAATTGAGCACTTGCACATCTCTATTTAAAGTTTTGAAATACGGTATTTTTGTGGAGGTTCAAGCTCAATCAATAACCGAATCTGGTCTTGTTTCGAACTTGGGTGGTGATGTGTTTCTAGTTAACCTAGATGAATTAGGGTCTCTTGACCACACTTGCATACACAAACACAATCACAAACAAGTTCACCAATAGTCAAGAAGAGAAAACAACTAAGCCTAGTCTAAGGTAACCTTGACCTAGACAACTCCTATCTGGTTGATTGTCCACTGGAGGTATAATGCAGACTTTGACCCCAAGCTAATCAGCCAGGTCAGGGCAAGATTGGTGGGAGGTTATCCATCAAAGCGTTCCTTAATTAAGTAACCACCAACCTTTTAGCTTTCGACCCTTAATCCCTTTCTTAGACACGGATTTGGCAGGAGTCAAATTCCAACACCTTCCCCCTTAGGATAATCTCCTAATGAGTTCGAGATGTCCCTAAGGCCAACGTCTATCATATTTTACTTAGGCTTAGGTTGTGCGTGCTTGGAGATGGTTTGTGGGCTAAGGAAGGGTAATGACTTCCTCACCTTATCTTTACTTGGGTTTTGCCCTTAGAATTGATTTGTGCAAAGTGTGCAAGATATAGAAAAGTAGCATTCAAAAGCAAATATGACCCAAGAATGTTTCCTAAACTATATGCTATGCATACTGAAAAGTCACCTAGAGGGGGAGTGAATAGGTGACAATGCTAATCAAGGGGCAAATTAAAAATTTAAAGCTACAACAATCACAAGATGAATGCAAGCAAGTAAGTATGACAATGAATATGATGAGCAAGTAGTAAGTGCAAGCAAAATAGAGTAAGGATTGCAAGAATGTAAACCAATCGCAAACACAAGGATATGTTATCGAGGTTCGAGCACCCAGCTCTACTCCCCGCCTTCCCAGAAGGATTCTAGTTACTTCCACTATCACAAAGAACAATTACAATGGAGTACCCAACCCCTACAATCTCAAGAACAAGTAATTATCTTGGTAGTCAAAAGACCACAAACTCTCTCCTTCAAAAATCTCTTCCCTTACAAAGGTCCTTAGAGAATATTGAGTAGGAATGAAGCTCTTTTGTGTAAGGAAAAGAAATTGAAATCAGAGAAAAAACTTTTGAAAACCCTCAGAAATTTGAGAGAATTTAGTACAAAAACCAAGAACTTTGAAAGCCTTAAACTTTTGAATTTTAGTAATAATAGTTGTTGTTGTTGTAACCAATCTCTCCCCAAACACCCTATTTATAGGAGAGGGCTAGGGTTTAGGGATAAAACATATTTACTGATGTTTAGGAGGTAATTAGATCAAAATATATCCTTAAACGAATTTTTAAACACAAAAGACAAAAATAAACAGCACTTAAAACATCTGCCCGTTACTGTTCAACGGCTACATCGGTCGACCGGGCCGGTCGACCGGTAGTACAAAATTCTGACCGTTACAGGCTATCGGTCGACCGACCCGGTCGACTGATACAAACTATGACTCAAAAATAAACATCGGTCGACTGCCCCGGTCGACCGACAGACATGCACACGGATACGTGCATTCTGCCAGGACCTCGGTCGACTGGTCCGGTCGACCGGACCAGCCTGACATAGACTCGGTCGACTGTCGGTAGACTGCCGGTCGACCGGATCAGGTCAGAAAACGAAATAAAGATAGAATTTTGAGAAGAAAAATATTTTAACAAAACTATTTTAAACAGGAATTCAGTATGTAACATAAAAAGAAATTTGTAGAAGAAAGATTTTGTACTAAAATATTTTTGTATATTTTATAG
The DNA here is from genome assembly GCA_038442645.1 of Agave tequilana. NCBI lineage: Eukaryota > Viridiplantae > Streptophyta > Magnoliopsida > Asparagales > Asparagaceae > Agave > Agave tequilana. Next base: position 71,029 of record JAVJIF010016707.1, on the reverse strand, counting down.
GAAATAAACTAAGAAATAGTATATGCGCAAACCGTGTGTGATTGAGCTTCAAACCTAATCTCTATTCTTTAACAAGCTATAAAACTAAAAATACAAAATACATGAAGACTTCTTGAGCTATCTTCAAGTCTTTGAGCCATCCAATGCCTTGCTAGTGCCTTCTCTTCTATGATCCTTCCTTGATGTGCAATTGCCTTCCTTGCTTGGTGGAACTTAGAAGTTCTTACAATAGCTAAGTGAATGGACTCTAAACATGGTACAAGACCTGAAACTCATCTTAGCAAACTTGTTAGTACCAAATAGCACTAATTTAGTTTGTCATCATCAAAACACAAAACAATTGGAGAGTGTAACCTCTTGGGCCAACAATCTCCCCCTTTTTGATGATGACAAAACAAATAGGCTATTAACAAAAATATAGGGAGGAGAAAACTCCCCCTCAAATTATGCTATACATAAAACACAAGAATATGCTCTAGATACCAATAATTGAAATGATGCACCAATTATTGAAACCAATTAAAACAAAATTAGAAAACCCAAAAATGCTCTTGATACCAAAAATACCAAAACAACTAAAACACAAGAATTCATAAAACCAAAACATATAAATTCATAAAACAAATCTTAAAATTAAAGCATATAAATTCATATGGAACCAAGACCAAATGAACTTATTTTTGTCATGTAAACTTATTCTCCCCCTTTTTGTCATACATCAAAAAGGGTTATGAAAAACATGTTTATTCAATAATACAAACATTAAGTTCTCCACAAATAAACGAAAATCTAGCAAAATCAAGAGGTTTAGTGAAAATATCGGCTAGTTGTAAATCCGTGGAAACATAATCAATATCTATATCACCTTTCTCAAAATGATCTCTAAGAAAGTGATATCTAATCTCAATGTGCTTGGTCTTACTATGTTGATTTGCATTTTTGGTCATGTGTATAGTACTAGTATTATCACAAAATATTTTTATATGAACAAAGTGCAAATCAAAATCAAGGAGAGTATGTTTCATCCAAAGGACTTGTGCACAACAAGCTCCCGCGGCAACATACTCCGCCTCGGCGGTTGAGAGAGCTACGGAATTTTGTTTCCTAGAGGACCATGAAACAAGACAATTACCAAGAAATTGACATGTCCCACTAGTACTCTTTCTATCTACTCTACAACCCGCATAGTCGGCATCCGAATAACTAGTCATTGAAAAATCTATAGTTTTCGGATACCAAAGACCCATTCCAATAGTGCCCTTAATATAACGAATAATGCGTTTTACCGCAATAAGATGAGACTCTTTAGGACACGATTGAAATCTAGCACAAAGACACACACTAAACATGATATCCGGCCTACTTGCCGTCAAATATAAAAGACTTCCTATCATGCTTCTATATAATTTAATATCAACATTTTTACCTTGTTCGTCCTTATCAAGCTTGGTTGTAGTTGCCATTGGAGTGTTGCAAGCCTTTGATCCTTCAAGCCCAAACTTCTTTACTAGCTCCTTTGCGTACTTGGCTTGGTTAATGAAGGTTCCGTCTTGCAATTGCTTGATTTGGAGTCCAAGGAAGAAATTGAGCTCACCCATGGAAGACATTTCAAATTCTAGTTGCATTACCTTCTCAAAATCCTTGCATAAAAGCTCATTAGTAGATCCAAAAATTATATCATCAACATAAATTTGCACAATTAAAATATCATTATCAACATGCTTAGTAAAAAGAGTTGTGTCTACTTTGCCTTTAATAAAATCATTTGAGATGAGAAAACTAGAAAGCCTTTCATACCAAGCTCTTGGAGCTTGTTTTAATCCATACAAAGCTTTATCATGTTTAAAAACAAAATCGGGATGAACATGATCAACAAAACCGGGAGGTTGAGCAACATAAACTTCTTCATTAATAAAACCATTCAAAAATGCACTTTTCACATCCATTTGAAAAAGTTTAAAATTTTTAAAGCATGCAAAAGCTAGTGTCATCCGTATGGCTTCAAGCCGTGCTACGGGTGCAAAGGTCTCCTCAAAGTCAATTCCCTCAACTTGAGTGTAACTTGGGCCACTAACCTAGCTTTATTCCTAATGACATTTCCGGACTCATCCATCTTGTTTCTAAAGATCCACTTAGTACCAATTATTGGTCTATCGTGGGGCTTAGGAACAAGGTGCCAAACTTGGTTGCGCTCAAATTGATTGAGTTCCTCTTGCATGGCAAGCAACCAATATGGGTCCGTCTCGGCTTCGAGAATGCCTTTGGGTTCAAAATGAGAAATGAAAGCAAAGTTACCACATAGGTCATGGAGTTTGGAGCGCGTTGTGACTCCTTTAGATGCATCACCCAAGATGAGCTCCTTAGGATGATTTGTAGCGTATTTCCAAGCTTTGGGAAGCGGTTGAGCGCTTTCCTCTTTATCCTCTTGAACTTCACCTATAGATTCTTGCTTATCTTCTTGAGTGGGTGAGTCCTTCAAGGATAGTCCCTCCATGTCTTCACCTAATGGTTCAAACTCTACAATATTCTCAACAACCACATTAGTCTCTTCAAATTTAACATGCATGGATTCTTCTATGGTAAGTGTAGATCTATTGAAAACTCTATATGCTTTGCTAGTAGAGGAATATCCAACAAAGATAGCCTCATAAGCCTTAGCATCAAATTTACCCAAATTATCCTTAGTATTTAAAACAAAACACTTGCATCCAAAAACTTTGAAATATGCAACATTTGGTTTTCTAGAATGATACATTTCAAATGATGTTTTTGAAGAATTTTTGCATAAATAAATACGATTCGATATATAGCATGCGGTGTTTACGGCCTCGGCCCATAAATATTGAGGGAGGTCATACTCACTTATCATTGTCCTAGCCATCTCTTGAAGTGTTCTATTTTTCCTTTCTACAACTCCATTTTGTTGTGGAGTTCTAGGACAAGACATTTCATGCTTAATTCCTTTTTCATCACAATAAGTCATGAAGAGTTGGTTAACAAACTCACCACCTCTATCACTCCTTATTCTTAAAATCGGAAAACCTTTTTCTTTTTCAACTCTTTTCGAAAAATCTTAAAATGAGAAAAAGTTTGATCTTTATTTTGCAAAAAGAAAACCCAAGTAAAACGGGAGAAATCATCAACCAAAACAAATGCAAATCTACTTCCATTTAAACTCTTAGTTTTAGTTGGTCCAAAAAGATCCATATGAATTAATTCTAAAGGCCTAGTTGACATGATATCCTTGATTGGTTTAAAGGAAGACTTGTTTGTTTCCCAAGTTGGCACGCACTACAAATGCGGTCTTTCTCAAAATCCAAGCAAGGTATACCCTTCACCAATTCCTTTGAATTAATCCTAGAGATATGGTCAAAAGATGCATGTCCTAATCTTCTATGCCAAAGCCAAGAATTTTCATCAAAAGCATTCAAGCATTTAGTAGAACAATCTAAATTAAGCATGTCAATAATATAAACATTATTATCACGAAAACCGGTAAGAATACAATCATTAGATTTAACATCAAAAATCTTGCAAGAAGTATCATCAAAAACAACTTTAAGTCCACGGTCACAAAGTTGACTAATGCTAAGCAAATTATGTTTTAAACCATCTACTAAAACAACATTCTCAATAATAGGAGATGCACCAATTTGAATGTTACCTATACCGATGATAGTTCCTTTGGAGTCATCCCCGAAGGTGACGGTGCCACCTTCCATGTACCTTGATAGGGTTGTGAAGTTGTTGATATCCCACGTCATGTGTCTCGAACAACCACTATCAAGGTACCACCGCTCCCTACGTCTTGGAGCCTTGGTGTGTACCTACATCAAACATTTTAGGACTTGATTTTGGTACCCACATTTTCTTGGGTCCATGAGGGTTAGAGCCATTAACCCAAACAAGATTATTTGAACTATGCAATTTATCATAACAAAATTTAGCTAAATGTCCATTTTTGCCACAATAAGTACATCTATACACTCTACCATATCTAAAAGTATAGTGAGTGTGTGATTTGTGAGCATGGGCATTGTGAGTATGAAAAGATTTAGCATGAGAAGTATTATTTGAAGTGTGAGCATGTGGAATTTTAGCATGAGAATCTTTAACATGAGAAGTGTGCTTTTTGGAAAACTTTTCTTCAAGCTTCTTGGTGTTAAAAGCACAATCTTTAAAAATCTTTTCAAAATCAACCATTTTGGTTCTTAAGGAAGAAATTTCTTTATTATCAACAATAGGGTTTTACCCTTACAAGAAATCTTATAAGCGTCAAATTCATTTTGAATTGAAACAAGATTGGAAGAAAGATCATCTTTTTCTTTTGAAACCAAAGCAAGTTGATTTTTAAGAAAAGCAACTTCTTTTTGTAATTTAAAGCATTCCATTTTCTTGTTATCATAAGTTTCGGAAAGCTCTACAAAAGCATGAACTAGAACTTCCTTACTCAAATCATCATCATCATCATCAAGGGATTGAGGGGTTACCTTAGGTGTGTTTGCCATGAAACACATATTAGCTTGATCCACCTCCTCTTCGGACTCGCTTTCCGAATCCCATGTTGCTTTGTAGGCTTTCTTCTCCTTCGGTTTCTTTGGCTTGAAGGAGGAAGTCATCTTCTTCTTGAACTCCGGACAATCCGCCATGATGTGTCCGGGTTTGCGGCAATTATAGCAAATGATCTTCCGCTCCACTTTACCTTCGAATCTTCTCCGGAAGTTGAACTTGTTCTTTCGGTACAACCTCTTGACATTCCGCACAAGTAGGGTTAGCTCCTCATCTTCTTCTTCGTCTTCATCATCGTCATCATTGGTGGATGAAGTCTTAAAGGCAATGGATTTCTTCTTTGAAGTAGTTGCCTCATCTCTTGCTTTCTTCTCCATCTCATGGGTCTTTATGTTCCCAATGAGACTAATGATGTCCATCTCGTCCTTGTCGTTCAACTCCTTTAAGGTGGTGGCCTTGATCTCCCAAGATGATGGAAGAGCCCGTATCACTTTGCGCACCTTTTGATCATTGGAGATGACGTCACCTAATGAAGAAAGACCATTTGTAATTTTAGTGAAACGAGTAATCATACAATCAATGGATTCATCATCAAGCATTTTAAATGATTCATATTGAGACCTCAAGAGATCTATCTTAGCTCTCTTGACTTGTGAAGTCCCTTCATGTGTGACCAACAAGTGTTGCCAAATCTCATAGGCGGATTGGCAATGAATTACCCGTGTAAGGTCATCCTCATTCAAGGCGGTTAATAGGGAGTTTTGGGCTTTGGAGTTAGCCTCATATTCTCTAAAGTTGAAGTCGGTCCAAGTGCTCTCATCACTATCGGGTGCTACATAGGGTTTGGTCAAAGACTTAGCCACTAAACTACCTAGTGATTGCAAAAAGATAGTCATCCTAACCTTCCAAATAGGGAAGTTGAGTCCATCAAATTTAGGTGGGGGTTTAATGTTGTCGGCCATTTTACTAGTGTATGAATGGATGAATGAAAATGTTGATTAGCAATATTTTAAGGATCTCTCTATGGATGTTAAGCCAAACCTAGAGTCCAAGCTCTGATACCAATTGAAAAGTCACCTAGAGGGGGGGTGAATAGGTGACAATGCAAATCAAGGGGCAAATTAAAAATTTAAAGCTACAACAATCACAAGATGAATGCAAGCAAGTAAGTATGACAATGAATATGATGAGCAAGTAGTAAGTGCAAGCAAAATAGAGTAAGGATTGCAAGAATGTAAACCAATCGCAAACACAAGGATATGTTATCGAGGTTCGAGCACCCAGCTCTACTCCCCGCCTTCCCCAGAAGGATTCTAGCTACTTCCACTATCACAAAGAACAATTACAATGGAGTACCCAACTCCTACAATCTCAAGAACAAGTAATTATCTTGGTAGTCAAAAGACCACAAACTCTCTCTTTCAAAAATCTCTTCCCTTACAAAGGTCCTTAGAGAATATTGAGTAGGAATGAAGCTCTTTTGTGTAAGGAAAAGAAATTGAAATCAGAGAAAAAACTTTTGAAAACCCTTCAGAAATTTGAGAGAATTTAGCACAAAAACCAAGAACTTTGAAAGCCTTAAACTTTTGAATTTTAGTAATAATAGTTGTTGTTGTTGTAACCAATCTCTCCCCAAACAACCCTATTTATAGGAGAGGGCTAGGGTTTAGGGATAAAACATATTTACTGATGTTTAGGAGGTAATTAGATCAAAATATATCCTTAAACGAATTTTTAAACACAAAAGACAAAAATAAACAACACTTAAAAAATCTGCCCGTTACTGTTCAACGGCTACATCGGTCGACCGGGGCCGGTCGACCGGTAGTACAAAATTCCGACCGTTACAGGCTATCGGTCGACTGACCCGGTCGACTGATACAAACTGTGACTCAAAAATAAACATCGGTCGACTGCCCGGTCGACCGACAGACATGCACACGGATACGTGCATTCTGCCAGGACCTCGGTCGACTGGTCCGGTCGACCGGACCAGCCTGACATAGACTCGGTCGACTGTCGGTAGACTGCCGGTCGACCGGATCAGGTCAGAAAACGAAATAAAGACAGAATTTTGAGAAGAAAAATATTTTTAACAAAACTATTTTAAACAGGAATTCAGTATGTAACATAAAAAGAAATTTGTAGAAGAAAGATTTTGTACTAAAATATTTTGTATATTTTATAGGAAATAAACTAAGAAATAGTATATGCGCAAAAACGTGTGTGATTGAGCTTCAAACCTAATCTCTATTCTTTAACAAGCTATAAAACTAAAAATACAAAATACATGAAGAGTTCTTGAGCTATCTTCAAGTCTTTGAGCCATCCAATGCCTTGCTAGTGCCTTCTCTTCTATGATCCTTCCTTGATGTGCAATTTGCCTTCCTTACTTGGTGGAACTTAGAAGTTCTTACAATAGCTAAGTGAATGGACTCTAAACATGGTACAAGACCTGAAACTCATCTTAGCAAACTTGTTAGTACCAAATAGCACTAATTTAGTTTGTCATCATCAAAACACAAAACAATTGGAGAGTGTAACCTCTTGGGCCAACAATCTCCCCCTTTTTGATGATGACAAAACAAATAGGCTATTAACAAAAATATAGGGAGGAGAAAACTCCCCTCAAATTATGCTATACATAAAACACAAGAATATGCTCTAGATACCAATAATTGAAATGATGCACCAATTATTGAAACCAATTAAAACAAATTAGAAAACCCAAAAATTGCTCTTGATACCAAAAATACCAAAACAACTAAAACACAAGAATTCATAAAACCAAAACATATAAATTCATAAAACAAATCTTAAAATTAAAGCATATAAATTCATATGGAACCAAGACCAAATGAACTTATTTTTGTCATGTAAACTTATTCTCCCCCTTTTGTCATACATCAAAAAGGGTTATGAAAAACATGTTTATTCAATAATACAAACATTAAGTTCTCCATAAATAAACGAAAATCTAGCAAAATCAAGAGGTTTAGTGAAAATATCGGTTAGTTGTAAATCCGTGGAAACATAATCAATATCTATATCACCTTTCTCAAAATGATCTCTAAGAAAGTGATATCTAATCTCAATGTGCTTGGTCTTACTATGTTGATTTGCATTTTGGTCATGTGTATAGTACTAGTATTATCACAAAATATTTTTATATGATCAAAGTGCAAATCAAAATCAAGGAGAGTATGTTTCATCCAAAGGACTTGTGCACAACAAGCCCCCGCGGCAACATACTCCGCCTCGGCGGTTGAGAGAGCTACGGAATTTTGTTTCCTAGAGGACCATGAAACAAGACAATTACCAAGAAATTGACATGTCCCACTAGTACTCTTTCTATCTACTCTACAACCCGCATAGTCGGCATCCGAATAACTAGTCATTGAAAAATCTATAGTTTTCGGATACCAAAGACCCATTCCAATAGTGCCCTTAATATAACGAATAATGCGTTTTACCGCAATAAGATGAGACTCTTTAGGACACGATTGAAATCTAGCACAAAGACACACACTAAACATGATATCCGGCCTACTTGCCGTCAAATATAAAAGACTTCCTATCATGCTTCTATATAATTTAATATCAACATTTTTACCTTGTTCGTCCTTATCAAGCTTGGTTGTAGTTGCCATTGGAGTGTTGCAAGCCTTTGATCCTTCAAGCCCAAACTTCTTTACTAGCTCCTTTGCGTACTTGGCTTGGTTAATGAAGGTTCCGTCTTGCAATTGCTTGATTTGGAGTCCAAGGAAGAAATTGAGCTCACCCATGGAAGACATTTCAAATTCTAGTTGCATTACCTTCTCAAAATCCTTGCATAAAAGCTCATTAGTAGATCCAAAAATTATATCATCAACATAAATTTGCACAATTAAAATATCATTATCAACATGCTTAGTAAAAAGAGTTGTGTCTACTTTGCCTTTAATAAAATCATTTGAGAAGAGAAAACTAGAAAGCCTTTCATACCAAGCTCTTGGAGCTTGTTTTAATCCATACAATGCTTTATCAAGTTTAAAAACAAAATCGGGATGAACATGATCAACAAAACCGGGAGGTTGAGCAACATAAACTTCTTCATTAATAAAACCATTCAAAAATGCACTTTTCACATCCATTTGAAAAAGTTTAAAATTTTTAAAGCATGCAAAAGCTAGTGTCATCCGTATGGCTTCAAGCCGTGCTACGGGTGCAAAGGTCTCCTCAAAGTCAATTCCCTCAACTTGAGTGTAACCTTGGGCCACTAACCTAGCTTTATTCCTAATGACATTTCTGGACTCATCCATCTTGTTTCTAAAGATCCACTTAGTACCAATTATTGGTCTATCGTGGGGCTTAGGAACAAGGTGCCAAACTTGGTTGCGCTCAAATTGATTGAGTTCCTCTTGCATGGCAAGCAACCAATATGGGTCCGTCTCGGCTTCGAGAATGCCTTTGGGTTCAAAATGAGAAATGAAAGCAAAGTTACCACATAGGTCATGGAGTTTGGAGCGCGTTGTGACTCCTTTAGATGCATCACCCAAGATGAGCTCCTTAGGATGATTTGTAGCGTATTTCTAAGCTTTGGGAAGCGGTTGAGCGCTTTCCTCTTTATCCTCTTGAACTTCACCTATAGATTCTTGCTTATCTTCTTGAGTGGGTGAGTCCTTCAAGGATAGTCCCTCCATGTCTTCACCTAATGGTTCAAACTCTACAACATTCTCAACAACCACATTAGTCTCTTCAAATTTAACATGCATGGATTCTTCTATGGTAAGTGTAGATCTATTGAAAACTCTATATGCTTTGCTAGTAGAGGAATATCCAACAAAGATAGCCTCATAAGCCTTAGCATCAAATTTACCCAAATTATCCTTAGTATTTAAAACAAAACACTTGCATCCAAAAACTTTGAAATATGCAACATTTGGTTTTCTAGAATGATACATTTCAAATGATGTTTTTGAAGAATTTTTGCATAAATAAATACGATTCGATATATAGCATGCGGTGTTTACGGCCTCGGCCCATAAATATTGAGGGAGGTCATACTCACTTATCATTGTCCTAGCCATCTCTTGAAGTGTTCTATTTTTCCTTTCTACAACTCCATTTTGTTGTGGAGTTCTAGGACAAGACATTTCATGCTTAATTCCTTTTTCATCACAATAAGTCATGAAGAGTTGGTTAACAAACTCACCACCTCTATCACTCCTTATTCTTAAAATCGGAAAACCTTTTTCTTTTTCAACTCTTTTTCGAAAAATCTTAAAATGAGAAAAAGTTTGATCTTTATTTTGCAAAAAGAAAACCCAAGTAAAACGGGAGAAATCATCAACCAAAACAAATGCAAATCTACTTCCATTTAAACTCTTAGTTTTAGTTGGTCCAAAAAGATCCATATGAATTAATTCTAAAGGCCTAGTTGACATGATATCCTTGATTGGTTTAAAGGAAGACTTGGTTTGTTTTCCAAGTTGGCACGCACTACAAATGCGGTCTTTCTCAAAATCCAAGCAAGGTATACCCTTCACCAATTCCTTTGAATTAATCCTAGAGATATGGTCAAAAGATGCATGTCCTAATCTTCTATGCCAAAGCCAAGAATTTTCATCAAAAGCATTCAAGCATTTAGTAGAACAATCTAAATTAAGCATGTCAATAATATAAACATTATTATCACGAAAACCGGTAAGAATACAATCATTAGATTTAACATCAAAATCTTGCAAGAAGTATCATCAAAAACAACTTTAAGTCCACGGTCACAAAGTTGACTAATGCTAAGCAAATTATGTTTTAAACCATCTACTAAAACAACATTCTCAATAATAGGAGATGCACCAATTTGAATGTTACCTATACCGATGATAGTTCCTTTGGAGTCATCCCCGAAGGTGACGGTGCCACCTTCCATGTACCTTGATAGGGTTGTGAAGTTGTTGATATCCCACGTCATGTGTCTCGAACAACCACTATCAAGGTACCACCGCTCCCTACGTCTTGGAGCCTTGGTGTGTACCTACATCAAACATTTTAGGACTTGATTTTGGTACCCACATTTTCTTGGGTCCATGAGGGTTAGAGCCATTAACCCAAACAAGATTATTTGAACTATGCAATTTATCATAATAAAATTTAGCTAAATGTCCATTTTTGCCACAATAAGTACATCTATACACTCTACCATATCTAAAAGCATAGTGAGTGTGTGATTTGTGAGCATGGGCATTGTGAGTATGAAAAGATTTAGCATGAGAAGTATTATTTGAAGTGTGAGCATGTGGAATTTTAGCATGAGAATCTTTAACATGAGAAGTGTGCTTTTTGGAAAACTTTTCTTCAAGCTTCTTGGTGTTAAAAGCACAATCTTTCAAAATCTTTTCAAAATCAACCATTTTGGTTCTTAAGGAAGAAATTTCTTTATTATCAACAATAGGGGTTTTACCCTTACAAGAAATCTTATAAGCGTCAAATTCATTTTGAATTGAAACAAGATTGGAAGAAAGATCATCTTTTTCTTTTGAAACCAAAGCAAGTTGATTTTTAAGAAAAGCAACTTCTTTTTGTAATTTAAAGCATTCCATTTTCTTGTTATCATAAGTTTCGGAAAGCTCTACAAAAGCATGAACTAGAACTTCCTTACTCAAATCATCATCATCATCATCAAGGGATTGAGGGGTTACCTTAGGTGTGTTTGCCATGAAACACATATTAGCTTGATCCACCTCCTCTTCGGACTCGCTTTCCGAATCCCATGTTGCTTTGTAGGCTTTCTTCTCCTCCGGTTTCTTTGGCTTGAAGGAGGAAGTCATCTTCTTCTTGAACTCCGGACAATCCGCCATGATGTGTCCGGGTTTGCGGCAATTATAGCAAATGATCTTCCGCTCCACTTTACCTTCGAATCTTCTCGGAAGTTGAACTTGTTCTTTCGGTACAACCTCTTGACATTCCGCACAAGTAGGGTTAGCTCCTCATCTTCTTCTTCGTCTTCATCATCGTCATCATTGGTGGATGAAGTCTTAAAGGCAATGGATTTCTTCTTTGAAGTAGTTGCCTCATCTCTTGCTTTCTTCTCCATCTCATGGGTCTTTATGTTCCCAATGAGACTAATGATGTCCATCTCGTCCTTGTCGTTCAACTCCTTTAAGGTGGTGGCCTTGATCTCCCAAGATGATGGAAGAGCCCGTATCACTTTGCGCACCTTTTGATCATTGGAGATGACGTCACCTAATGAAGAAAGACCATTTGTAATTTTAGTGAAACGAGTAATCATACAATCAATGGATTCATCATCAAGCATTTTAAATGATTCATATTGAGACCTCAAGAGATCTATCTTAGCTCTCTTGACTTGTGAAGTCCCTTCATGTGTGACCAACAAGTGTTGCCAAATCTCATAGGCGGATTGGCAATGAATTACCCGTGTAAGGTCATCCTCATTCAAGGCGGTTAATAGGGAGTTTTGGGCTTTGGAGTTAGCCTCATATTCTCTAAAGTTAAAGTCGGTCCAAGTGCTCTCATCACTATCGAGTGCTACATAGGGTTTGGTCAAAGACTTAGCCACTAAACTACCTAGTGATTGCAAAAAGATAGTCATCCTAACCTTCCAAATAGGGAAGTTGAGTCCATCAAATTTAGGTGGGTTTTAATGTTGTCGGCCATGTTTACTAGTGTATGAATGGATGAATGAAAATGTTGATTAGCAATATTTTAAGGATCTCTCTATGGATGTTAAGCCAAACTTAGAGTCCAAGCTCTGATACCAATTGAAAAGTCACCTAGAGGGGGGGTGAATAGGTGACAATGCTAATCAAGGGGCAAATTAAAAATTTAAAGCTACAACAATCACAAGATGAATGCAAGCAAGTAAGTATGACAATGAATATGATGAGCAAGTAGTAAGTGCAAGCAAAATAGAGTAAGGATTGCAAGAATGTAAACCAATCGCAAACACAAGGATATGTTATCGAGGTTCGAGCACCCAGCTCTACTCCCCGCCTTCCCCAGAAGGATTCTAGCTACTTCCACTATCACAAAGAACAATTACAATGGAGTACCCAACTCCTACAATCTCAAGAACAAGTAATTATCTTGGTAGTCAAAAGACCACAAACTCTCTCTTTCAAAAATCTCTTCCCTTACAAAGGTCTTTAGAGAATATTGAGTAAGAATGAAGCTCTTTTGTGTAAGGAAAAGAAATTGAAATCAGAGAAAAAACTTTTGAAAACCCTTCAGAAATTTGAGAGAATTTAGCACAAAAACCAAGAACTTTGAAAGCCTTAAACTTTTGAATTTTAGTAATAATAGTTGTTGTTGTTGTAACCAATCTCTCCCCAAACACCCCTATTTATAGGAGAGGGCTAGGGTTTAGGGATAAAACATATTTACTGATGTTTAGGAGGTAATTAGATCAAAATATATCCTTAAACGAATTTTTAAACACAAAAGACAAAAATAAACAGCACTTAAAAAATCTGCCCGTTACTGTTCAACGGCTACATCGGTCGACCGGGCCGGTCGACCGGTAGTACAAAATTCCGACCGTTACAGGCTATCGGTCGACCGACCCGGTCGACTGATACAAACTGTGACTCAAAAATAAACATCGGTCGACTGCCCCGGTCGACCGACAGACATGCACACGGATACGTGCATTCTGCCAGGACCTCGGTCGACTGGTCCGGTCGACCGGACCAGCCTGACATAGACTCGGTCGACTGTCGGTAGACTGCCGGTCGACCGGATCAGGTCAGAAAACGAAATAAAGACAGAATTTTGAGAAGAGAAATATTTTAACAAAACTATTTTAAACAGGAATTCAGTATGTAACATAAAAAGAAATTTGTAGAAGAAAGATTTTGTACTAAAATATTTTTGTATATTTTATAGGAAATAAACTAAGAAATAGTATATGCGCAAAACCGTGTGTGATTGAGCTTCAAACCTAATCTCTATTCTTTAACAAGCTATAAAACTAAAAATACAAAATACATGAAGACTTCTTGAGCTATCTTCAAGTCTTTGAGCCATCCAATGCCTTGCTAGTGCCTTCTCTTCTATGATCCTTCCTTGATGTGCAATTTGCCTTCCTTGCTTGGTGGAACTTAGAAGTTCTTATAATAGCTAAGTGAATGGACTCTAAACATGGTACAAGACCTGAAACTCATCTTAGCAAACTTGTTAGTACCAAATAGCACTAATTTGGTTTGTCATCATCAAAACACAAAACAATTGGAGAGTGTAACCTCTTGGGCCAACACATACATACCTTGTCTCCAGTAATCTTCAACAGTAATTGTAAAATAAACGTAATTAGACAAATGCCTAGAATGCAGTCTAAACGTTTTTTAAACAATTAACAAGCACTTAAATTATTGTTGGATTAAAACAAGGATGGTGGATAGCAGATATAACAAGAATATAACATACAAAGACTTAATTTTTGCAAGCAATATGCCCTGCAAAAAAGAGTTTTAGTAGTCCAACGAAATTTTCAACTTTTGCAACGCAATTTCTTGAAATTCTGTTTCCTACTTTCGAGAATAGGGGCACAGAATTTGCAAGTCTTCTCTTCCAAAGCTTGAATGCTAGATCTGAATCTTGAAGTCCCTGAAACAAGACATCAAACTTTTTAAAAAACAAATACACCGTTCCCTCCCTGGCAACGGCACCAAAAATTGATTGTAAAAATCAAAGAGTTAACGGGTCGTGTCCACGAGGAGGAATGCAATAGAAGCTTTTCGGTGTTTTGTTTAGTAACAAAGAATGTGCTCATTTTTTAGTTTAAAAGAAGAATGGAGAGAAGGGAAATGAATAAAAGAGAAATTGCAACTTTGGAGAAGGCTTTGGAGAAGGTGATTTAAAAAAAACTTTGAAAATTGTTTGGTTGTTTTAAATATAAGAAGGAGAAGATCTGGGCTCACTAATTTTATTTATTTCACTACTTATCTCAAGAATAATTTTAATCCATCACTTTTCTCATAGGCAAAAGAGCTTAATTTCTTTTAGTGTTCAAGTAAAACACATGAGATGATTTCAGATCAAATCTTGAGATCTTTCTTAACACAACATTAAAAATAGAATGTTACACCATCAAGCATAAGGAAGCAAGTATGGAATAAAAATGATTTACAAATAGCTGTGCCTTAAAAATCCAAGTTTTAAAAGAAGAGCATCATCATGAGCTTTCAAGAATAAAATTAACTTTAGGCATTATGATTCAAGAGAGTTCTTCCATCAAATTCAGTCGAGAGAGAAGAGGTAGAAACATCAATTAGTGAGCCCAGAAAATGATTTAGCTACTCATTTGAAATGAAAACAAACAAGAAATTGACAATTAAACGCAAACATACCGAATTCAAGTTGAGTTGGAATGGTAAGTAGAAGCTCCTTTATTGTCACTTCAAAGATGAATTACACACTCAAATCCACTCTTCTCTCTTTTCTGGTCTAAACTAAAAAATGAATAAAGAGGAGATACAACTTCTCCAAGCTATATAACAATATTCTTAAACACTAAAAATGAATAATAAATTTAATCCTAATCCTCGCTAAATTTTCAGTACAAAATCCTAGCTTTTATAGGCAAAACCTCAGAGAGAAGGGAGTGAGGAGATAAGGGAAGCAAATGCTCCGCTTATCTCCACCAACAAGCCACGAATATGCGGCTTGGGCGGCAGATCCGCGGCCTGGATGTGGCCAATTGGCCACATCCAGGTGGAGGATCAGTTGGCGTGGCTTTGGGCTTCCTTTTGTCTTGTTGGATTTACTGTTGCAGCTCCCCGATTTGACGAAATGATCTTTGATTTGTTGGCTTCAATCGCTTGATTTGGGAGGATTCATTTCAATCGGTTTTCAACCTCTCTGATATGCCAAGATTTGCCCTGATTCCCTGATTTCAAAGTTATTCTGAATTAAATGGGCTTTTGGGCTCGTTTCTCTGGCCTATCATTTAGCAATGGGCCTGCATTTTATAAAGAACAATAGGACTTATTAATATGATTTATTTAGATAACAAGCATGAAAATGTTACAATATGTATGCAATATATGTGACCGATCACTTCTCTTCTCATTTGTTTCATGTATATACACATTCACGATACATTGAGGACAATGCATGAGATAAGTGTGGGGGAGGATTTACTAACATAGTTTTACATTTTCTTTCTTTTACACTTCTTTTTAGAAACTTTAATTTTCTTTTGTATAAAAACTCTTTTCTTTTCTATTTACAAAACTTTTTGAAACAAGATAAATAGTTTTGATTTATTTTTAAGAAAATTAAGATTATCTTAGGAATTAGGAAGACCTAAAATTATGAAATTTTAAACCGAGTCAAAATAATAGATCTTGTTTAAATTTTAGGATAAGGAAGTAAGATTGGAAAGATACTTTGATTTGAATTTTTTGCCTAAGATTTCTACACTTCACACTTACATAAATTTTTTGGGATTGAATCAAAGGCTGAAAATGCCATAAAAATATATATATATATATAATAATAATAATAAAACCTCTTATTGAAGTTGGGTAATTATGCCTCAGGAAGCTTGATTATTCACACCTAAAATGATGGAAAAAATAAAATAATCCCCTTTAGTTTAGAGGCCTTATTTCCTCGAGTCCTTAAGTCCGAGGAATATTTTCTTATCTGGTGCCTTAAAACTATCTGGTTTGGGAGTCACCGGCTAAAGGCTCACTATTCGGGTATGCTAGAAAAGCTAAGAAAACTAAGGGAAGAAAAAAAATAAAAAAATAGTAAATAAATGGCATGAAAGTTAGAGTCGATATCCCAAAAATCTTCACTGTTCACAGAGTGCATATTTTTCTAAGAGTTTTATGAAAGATCAAAGAATCAATTTAATTTTAAATTCTTACATTTAGTTTATAACAAGAATTTGTATTTCGACTTAGTTTAAGGAAGAATAATTTCTGCTTAACCTATGATTTGGATCACTTATATTTCACAAAAATATTTTAACACTTTTCTATATTTTAAAATGCGTTTTCAAAAATACTGATATTTGATTTCTTTTGTTATGGATTTTTTGGGAGTAATCCGCTGAAAACCTTCAGGAGACAAAACTCCTCCTCTAGGGGAAACCTAGAGGTTTAACGGCTTGTTGCATATGCCCAGTGCAATCACGTCACCTGCGAAAGTGGTGTAATAATTTTCTTAATTTTTTTGTTTTGCTCGTGATCAGCAAAAGATAAGTGTGGGGGTGTGATTAGTCTCTAAAACTACATATTTCATACCACATTTCACATTTATTTAATATTAAATTCTACTAATAATACCTCTCTTGTATGTTTCTAGGTTCATGGCATGAAATGAAGAAGAAGACCAAAAATTACCATTTAATTGGTGATTAAAAGTCTACAAATATAGCCATTGACTTTGGAGGGCTATTTCGTCAAAACTAGTGGCCCAAAACTAGAAACCGGGACATGCAGCCAACAGGGGGACAAGCGAACAGTGCGCAGCAGGCGGCGCTGCACGCACTGCCCTGGTGCAGCCGTGGAAACGCGGCTTGGGCTGCGTTTTCGCGGCTCTGGTGTGGAGCCGCGCGCCGAGATTTGACGCGCTACTCTGTACCAGTACCCTGGTGCCCAATTTTGCCTATAAATACCATGGGATTTTCAGAGCATAAGGAGAGGAAGTTTTAAGAAGTTTTTGAAGTGTTTTGTTAGTTTTTAGAGTTTTTCCCTTATTGTAGTTTAGGGTTGTTTAGTTGAGCTCTTCTTCTTCTTTCTCCTTTGTATTTTTCATTTCTTGTAGAAGGAGAGAGAGTGAAACATGGTTAGAAAGTAAGAGTACTTGCAATAGAAGGTAACAAGTTATGAATGGTTCTCGCTTTACATCTCTTTGTTTTCTTCTCTAACTCTTTTTACATGTTTAGCTAATTTTCTCTAATGACAACTAACTACTAAACACTAACTTGCTTGCTTCTTACTTGATAATCCACATGAATTTAATAGCCTCTACTAGGCCTTACTCTTGCAAGAGCTTTTGATAGCTCGTGATGATGAATTCTAACACTTATCCTCACTCTCTAACAAGCTAACATTACTTTGCTCCATGCTTACTTGTTTAGTTTTGATGGTTTAAGTGTAGCTTGCACTTGTTTTGTTGAGTTTGGATGTGAAAGTTATCTTATGGTCATACTTTGAAATGCTCTTGAACCAAGGACTAGTGATGACCAAGGATACATGTGAGACAACTATCACTAAGAGGTCAGCATGCTAGTAGAGCCATTAGTAGCTAGTAGCCATAGATTTTCTTTATCTTTTTACTTTGTTTTAGAAATATTCAAAAAATCACAAATACAATTTTTTCTATGTTTCCCACTTCTTCGTGTTTCATCGTACTCTTCTCTTTTCATTCTTTGTTTTCTTTTTTTTTCATTCTTTAAAACATTGTATAAATTTTAACACACACGTGGACATTTCGGTAAAGCTTCTATCGCTTTCTGTCCCTGTGGATTCGACCCATTTAGTCTCTATGCTATAATGGAAGTATCAAGGAAGCCAAACACGCACTTTTAACTATTGATTTCAAAACATACACTTTTCATACACGATTTTTCCCTGATCAAAGCCCAGTGATGACTTTACCAGCGGTCTGTGGCGCATCGATGACGATGTTGCCTCAATTCAGAAGACAACTCCAGGCAAAGCGCGTCTAGGGTCAGACCCTCAATCAGGGGCATCAAAGCAGAGTCCAATTCCAGAGTAGCTTGCAAAACAAGGGCAAGGGTCCTAGAGAGCCTATCACCATCTTGGGACCCTGAGAAATGTTCAGTCGAAAGCTCCTCGGATTGCTTAGAGACACGAGAGGAGAGGCGTGTGGCTCTTTACGCACCTACTGAGCCTTAAGAGCTGCTTTTTTGAAGCTGGCCCCTTCTTCAAAGCAGAACTTTGTTGTGATCTACCTCCTCCTCCTTAACTCCTCCTTATAGGATCCATAAGAAATAATAGGAACCACATGCAAATTGCGAAAATGAGTAAAGGATAATATAGAGAAGACATGAGCAAGGTTAGCATACCTCCCGGAGACTTTACGCCTGGGGAACTGACTCTGGTCTCTTCCTCTTCAACAGACTGGCCCAAACAGGTAACTTCTTCTTACTCACCTTCTTCTTCATAGAGACCGCAGCCTAAGCCTGGTCCTCTTCCTTCTCAAGTGGAGCCTCGTCTTGACTGGTCCTGCCTAGCGGCATCGGAAGTCAATCTTGTTGCATCCTCAGTGGAGGGTTCATCCCTCGGAAAGGCGGAGACACGTCGGGCTTGTTTGGATCTAGAAGCCAACTCTAGTTATGCTTTGATTAGTTACATATATTGCATATACATTATCACCTTACCATACTTTTTAGCTAATAAATCATATTAATAAGTCTTCTTCTTCTTTGTTTAATGTAGGCCCAATTGCTAAAAGAAAAGAAAGAGAAACAAGCCCAAAAGCCCACCAAATTCTGATTTAATTCAGAAGAAATTCGAAATCAAGGAATCAGGGCTAAATCTTGGCATATCAAGAGGTTGAAAAGCGGTTGAGAAGAATCCTCCCTGAATCAAGAGGTTGAAGCCAACAATCAAAGGCTGTTTCGTCAAATCCTGAAGCTGAAATGAGAAAACCAGTAGAAGATATGGGCAAATCATCAAACCGGGGATATGCACCAATTGGGTGTGGCCACCTGGCCACACCAGGTCAGTTGGGGGAGCATTTGCTCCCCCAATCTTCTCGGGATTCCCCTTTTAGTTTTGCCCTATAAATACTAGTTTCAGCAGAGCAAAATGGGACGACCATGCAGAGATAGGAATAAGTCCAGTTTTTCACTCTTTGTAGTATAGGTTTTTGTTTTTTTTATGTAATTTTAATTTGTATGTAAGCTTAGGTTAGATTCAGATTCATGTAAGTAAAAGAGAGAGGCTTATATTGAGAGTGACACCGATGTACCCTCCTCCTTTCTTCCATCGTTTCTGCAAGCAATAAAAGGTAATTTTTTTTATGTTCGTCTTTACTTTTGTTTTCTTCTTCTTCTTTCTACTTTACCTCTTTTGGTTTTGATGACCATGCAAGTGAATCCAGAAGCATCAGTATAACAATGTTTGTGTGAGTGCCAACGATAATTCATGATGATGTTCTTCTCCTCAAGACTCAGTATCATTTCATTCTTGTTCGTCTTGATGATGTAATGCGACTGGGGACTGAGCTCGATCCTATGGCTTATGCGTTGAACGCCTCCGAAGTAAAGTAGAACATGCAAGCGTTCCAGGTAATTCATTAACCAAACTAGGTAAGTATTTCTTATCTTCTTTCTTTTCTTTTATTTCTTGTTTAAATCACCAACACCCACTTCTTTCATCACTCCTTTTCCATTTCTTTGTAAATAATCATTCTCCATTTTTCTCCACCTTCTCATTCTACTGCTTTCTTTCTCATTTAACTTTAACCTAACTCTTTTTCATTTTTATTTCTTAAAACAAAGAAGAACCATCATTTTTCTTCACAAAGATTTCAATACAAACCTTGAACGCTTCTATCGCTAACCCTCCTTGTGGATCACGACCCGCATAGCCACTAGCTATTGCGGTAGAATTGAGCACTTGTACATCTCTATTTAAAGTTCTGAAATACTGTATTTTTGTGCAGGTTCAAGCTCAATCAAATTTTGGCGCCGTTGCCGGGGAGGGTAACGGTTTTTATTAAATTTTTAGAACTAAAACGAATTTTTCTTCTCTGTTGCAGGTTACAGGACAGGAAAAGCAGGAAAAAAAGATTACAGTAACATATAAGTGGTCTTGGGCCTCTGTTCTAGAAAACAGAGACCAAGCACCCTCTGGATTGCCGCGTTTCCGCGGCTCTGGTCGCGGATCCGCGGCAAAAAGGAGTTCACTACTGACTGGCTTTTTGCAGGGCTGCTTGCTTTGCAAAATTATAGTTTTCTACAAACTTTATTTCTTATATGCCATCACCAGAAGCCTGCTAATAAACCAACAGTAAAACATTTGTTGAAAAAGTTAAAAAATTGATTAGACGTTTGCATTTTAGGCATGTGCCTTTTCAATTCATTTACTTTACTGTTGAAGAGTGCTGGAGCAAGGTACGTTCGCATTACATTTAGAATAGGACTCATCTCTTGGTTGATTTACATCGCTTTGAGTGAATCTTGTTTGCATATCTTGTACACTTGCACAAACTGATCTTAAGGGCACCACCCCATAACAAGATAAGGTGGGGATTTAATCACCCTTCCTTGGCCCAAAAATCAGATTCCAAGCACTCACTAACCCGAGCCTAACTAAAAATGAGTAGACGTTTGCCCTAGGGACATCTCGGACTCAATTAGGAGATTATCCTAAGGGGGAAAGATGTTGGAATTTGACTCCTGCCAAATCAGTGTCTAGGAAAGGGATTAAGGACCGAAAGCCCGAAGGTTGGTGGTTATTTAATTAAGGAACGTCTTTGACGGATAACCTCCCACCAATTTTGCCCTGACCTGGCTGATTAGCTTGTGGTCAAAGTCTGCATTATACCTCTCGTGGACAGTCTAACCAGTTAGGAGTCGTCTAGGTCATAAGGTCTACCCTAACTTAGTTTAGAATTTTTTCGTTTTATTTGCTTGCTTATTTGTTTTTTTTTCTTCTTTGTTTGTATTTTATTGTGTGATATGGCTTATAATAAAAAAAATTTCAATTTTAATAGTAATCCATATTACACACTAACCTCTTTTTCGGATATTACCAACCCGGCATATCATAACTTTAACCAACCTAGTGTGCCGGATTGGTCTTATCCGAACAATATAACCCATGCCCCCAATCTTATAACCATAATTTCCAGAATAATTTCAACTCTTCACAGAGTCAATGGGGATTCACCTCCCCCGAGTCTAATTTTCAACCAACTTGTCCTCCTTATCCACCTTGTCCACAATATTTTCAAGATTCATACTCAGTTCCACCAGTCCAAAATAGAAAACCATCAATTTTAGAAATGAGTATGCGTGAGTCCAAACAACAATCACAAAATCTGATGGACTCACAATTTTACCACCAATTCCAAAACAATACTTCATCTTTTCAAGACCAATCGCAACAAAACGATGAACCTATCAACTATGAAAAGATGCTTGAAGCAATAACTCAGGCTCAAAACGCTCGTAATCATGACATAGATATGATGGTTCAATCTCTACGTTCTTACCGTTTGGCTAGTTCTGATGTCAGTAACCATTCTGTTAGAGCCGAAGAGTCATGTTGTTTTGGAAAACAAGGTTCCATTTCAGAACAATCATTTGAACTTGCCCAAACTCTAAATTTTGAAAATGATATTGACAATTTGGCAAGTTATTCCTTTCCTGAAATAAAACTTAAGAATGAATATGATCATGAACCTCAACTTAGTGATTCAATTCTACTCCTGATTCAATAATGACTCCGGTGTCTTCACCTGATTTCAATCTTTTTCCCGAGTCAACATTGGATCATGTGCCAATTCATCATGAAATTGAATCACCCATCTTTGATGATCATATTGAACTTGACCAATTTTACACTTTTGAAAGTCCTATTGACAAATTGGCAAGTTCTCATTTTTATGACATTGAACTCAATGCGAAATGTGACCTAGATTCTCAAATCTGTGATCCAGTTCAAATTCTCGAATCAATATTGACTCCTGTTTTGTTACCTGACTTGAGTAATATTTTAGAGTCAGTTTTGATTCCCACACCTATCATTCTTGAACTTGAATCACCAATATTAAGTCACATTCCATTGTTGGAAAATGAATGTGGACTTGAGTTTCAACTTCTTAATTTGGACCCACTTCCTGAACCAATCTCGACCCTGAACCTTTACTTGACTTAAGTCACTTTCCTGAGTCGGTATTAGTTCTAGTACTTCCTAAGTCCAAGTCAATCATTCTATCTTTTTGTAAATCACCTAGAGGGGGATGAATAGGTAATGAGCTAAACTAATGGTCAATTAATGCGAAATTAAAAACTTCTTAAACTAAATACCACGTATAACACAAGAGTGTAGCCGGATTCCCCGTGAACGGCTCTGGACTAACTCCTCAAGATTCCTCTAAATAAGAGTTGAGGTGCCGCGTTGGCTCTCTTGGTTGAATACAAGTATTAACAAACAATCCCCAAGCATATAACAATTTAGCTCACAATATATATCAAGCATATAAAGATGAAAGCAATATAAGCATGCAAGATCTAAACAAGTGAGAGATAGAGAGTGAGCAATCGCAAATACGGGAGATTTGTTTCGAGGTTCGAGCACACTTGCTCTACGTCCCCACCTTCAACACTATGAAGGATTTCCACTAAAATCGATACCACCGGATCACTTGGTGCCGCAACACCTACAAGCTCTTTGGACTCTCTAGTCCCTTCACTCGTTCCGCAAGAACACACCGTAAACCCACTAGCTCGCCAAGGCCGCACCTCAAATAACGAGTTCACACTAGAACCCGAAACTACGCGAACACACACGTCCGCCTCCTCAAGGCACAAGATGAAGTCTTTGGTGATCACAACACTTTGATCACTTAAAAACGATCTCACAATAACACTCCTATAGGATGAACATATCAATGGATAGCTCAAGTGTTTGTGAGAAAAATAAGGATGGAATGTGTGGTGAAAAACTCAAAGAAATCACTTTGAAAAACTCTTGATAAACTCTCCTTTTGAATGGAAGTATTTGGCTCAAATACAAGTGGAGAAAACCTTTTAAAAGAGTTAGAAAAACTGGTCAAAATCACTTGAAATTTTTTTTAGAAAACAGCCCCCAAAAGTCCCAATTTATAGGGTTAGAAAAACTAGCCGTTGGGAGCCAGGTTGGCCTGTCGGTCGACCGCCCGGTCGACTGGCCAACGGTCAGATTTCTGACCGTTGTGCCAGCAGTCGACCGGCCCGGTCGACCGAGGCCTGGATACAGAGAGCAGGCTCTCTGTCCGGTCGACCGGCCCGGTCGACCGGGGCTTTCCAGAGAGTAGAGCTCTTTGGCGGTCGACCGACCCGGTCGACCGGCCCTCCAGCCGAGCTGGCGTGCACGTTCTGTGCACGTCGGTCGACCGACTCGGTTGACGGACTTCAAGCTCGGTCGACCGGTCCGGTCGACCGACAGAAGCCAGGTCAGGTCAAATTAGGGATTTAAAAGGTTGTCTTTTTGGCTAAAATAAAATCTCATAAAATTACGAAAAATCTACAAAAATAGTTTCAGTATTAAACTTTGATATACAAACATGTTTGAGCAAAATCAAAACATGTTACAAACATTTTGAACTATTTTTGTAACTTAGAAATTTTGACTAAAAACAAAAACTGTATTTTTTCAAAATTGGTTTTTCTAAAACTTCTCCAAATACAAAAAAAAGATATTTTAAACACTTTGAAAGCATAGGGTGTATGGATATGATCCATTACACATACATGGTGAAATATCTATGTTTTTGACATTAAGCTCTAAAAATAGTTTTGATTAAAGACATGAAAACTTTGAATACCAAAAATCAAAACAGTATTTTCCAAAATGAAAACTCTTTTATAAAAACACATATAAATCAAGAGTGTGTGTGTATAAGATATACTTGAGCAATCCACCAACTATTCTATCTTTTACATTTTATCTAAAAACAAAATCTTATAAAAACAAACCTAGACTCAAGTCTTGATCTTGAAGTCTTCACTTGAAGTCTTCTCATCTTCTTGACTTGGTCCAAACTCGATCCATAGAGCTAGACACCTCTTGAGTACTTGATGTCGACTTGATGCACAAGCTCTTAAATCAAACCGTGCTAGCTCCAAAACTTGACTTTAAATCTTTTGTTGAAGCTACACACCTACTAAGATCTTGATCACAAATCTGAAACAAATTAAACACAAGATCATTAGTACTATAACTACATGAGTTGATCATCATCAAAACTAGAGTGATGGGCCTTTGGGCCAACAATCTCCCCTTTTTGATGATGACAAAACTCATGGAGTTATATATGCATGGATTAAAGTAAAGCTTCAAAGAAGCTCCCCCTTAACTCATGCATAACAATAAATAATAAGATATGCAATGAAGGCTCATAAACATGTATACAAATACAAGGAGATAAACATGCATAAACAAGAATGAAACACATCAAACTCTTTTTCTCCTATTTGCAACTATTTGCAAAATAAAACATATATGCATAAACATAAAACCTTTCCAAACCATGCATATATACTGAAATACTTCTCCCCCTTTTTGTCAATCATCAACAAAGGGGTTAAAGTAAAAATAAAAACAATGTTCTCCCCACTAAGAGGTGAACTCAAATCAATCAATAAAGAGTTACATGCGATATACATTCATGAAGAGGAAGACGCTAAGTTAACTTCCCTACATACATGCATTACATGAAGAAAGGATGACAAACCCTAATTTACATAACACATAATATGCAATGCATAAGAGGAGATGTGAAGCTCCCCCTACACACGTGTACCGCATAAAGAAGAGTTGTCAAGCTCCTCAATATAAGATACACTCAATATGAATCTATATGTAGAAGAGATGTTAAGCTCTCCTTGCATATAGGCAATATAAATCAAAACATTTTTAATTTTCTTATTAAAATAAAATTTTGAGATATCTTAGTAAATCAAATTTTAAGATATCAATTGTAAATAAACATTACAAATTTTGAATTTTCTTAAATTAAGATATCACAAGATATAGATACCATATGAAATAAAATCATTTGTGATACAAAATTGAAGGTAAACAAATAAACATCTTGATACCAATTGAAAGTATTTTTCATTTTGAACATATGATACCAAATAAAAATCAATATTCATTTTTCAATTATTTTTCATCATAAAGTATGGGAGTGGAAATCAAAGGTAAACAAAATACCAATTGAAAGATAAAATACAAATTTTCTCCCCCTTTATGAAATACCAAATAAAACGATGCATAAGCTTGTATTAGGATACCAATTGAAACATAATCAATTGAGATAAGATAGTAATAAAAATCAAGCTTAGCATACCCAAAATTTGTGCTCAAAGATATAAAGATATAGTAAGCACAAATAAAACATATATATGAGTATACAAAAAGAATGCCAATAGTGATACCAATTGAAAAGATCCAATGATACCAATTGAAATACAATAAGATCAAGTGTATAACTCATATTACCTACCACACATTTCATGCACAAGTTTAAAAAGATTTTCAATAATAAGCATACAAGGCATGGTCGCCCAACCAACCGCCTTTGACGGTGTTGGTAGGGGTTTTCAAAAATAGGGTTTGGAAAAATATTTTTTTAGCATTGAAAATCACTACCAGATGAAGAATAATTAACTAGTTAGATTAATTTTTTTGAAAAACTAGTTAAAAATCCTTCAAAACATGAAACCAAATCTCATGTATATCATGAAACATACTAAATACATAAAGTTGACACTCAAAATCTATAAGGCTCAAAATAATCATGAAACAAAGTCATGAATAAACAAATAAAGCGTGAGTGCACAAGATTATGTAATTAGAATTTTTCATGAAAATAGACAGTGAAGCTCAAAACAAAAATGAATATCATTTTATCAAACAAAAATCATGAAAATTCATTTTTCAAATAAAGATGAAAATCACAAAAATTCATTTGTCATCTTAAAAACAAATTCTAGGTATATGTATGTTTTATTCAAAACTAACAATATGCATACATATCCCAAACATAAAAAGAGTCCATAATATAAATTGCATGAAGGCAAATGACTCAAGGGGCATACATATATATTTATTAGTTTTGACTAAAAATACCATATACATGAAGTAAAACATGAAAATAGGCAAAACAAATGTAAATGAAGAGATCATCAAAACTAGGCTATACATAGGCATATAGTGAGTACAAATGAACAATGAAGTGCAAACATATATGAATCAATTTGTTGCTCACTACTTGTACATGTATATATATATCCAAGTTTTAATAAAAACTACATTTAAACTAGTATTTACCACATGAAACACAAAACAAATAAAACATGAACATGCTTAAAATATCATATATGGACAAGCATGTAAATAAACTAGGAGTTTAGAGATAGTTGCCAAACCAAGGAACTATACTCCAAAACTCCAAAACATGGTGGTTGTCCCACCAAACCTCCTTGATAGCGGTGCTCAAATATGTGTCCATCATATCCATGTGCATCCACCATCAAGGCACCATCCCTCTCACGTTTTGTGAGAGCCCGCACCTACATCAAAAACACAAGGTGGGAATTTTGGTACCCATTTTCTTTTGGGTCCTTGAGGGTTAGCTTTGTAAGGAACCCAAACATTTTTCTTATTAAGAAAATTAATATGATGTATCTTATCAAAACAAAACTTTGCTAAATGGCCTTTGCGACCACAATGTGTACATTTGTACACTCTAGGATGCATATAAGTGTGGGTGTGGTTATGACGTGCAAGATGTGCATATGCATGATGTGGGTGTGTGCATGAATGTGTGGAGTTTGTTTCTTTGAAACAAAGACTCCAATCTAGAGTGGTTAAAAGCACATTTACTCAAAGTTGAGCTTAAACTATCAATTTTATTTTTCAAAAATTTAATTTCATTTTTATCAATACTAGCATGTAAAGCATGATCAACAATCTTTTTCTTTTTAGAAATATTAACTTTTTCTTTTTCAACAATTTTTCTTTTAAAGAGTTGTTTTTTGCAAAGCAACTTCTTTTTGTTTTTTCACCAAAACAATTTTATTTTTCAAAGAAGTATTTCCTACACAAAGATCATTTAATTTAGAAATCAAGGAAATATTATCATTTTTCAAAGTTTCATTTTCTTTTTCAAAGCATGCAACTTTATTTTTAAAAGAATCATTTTCTTTTACCATGCAATCAAATTTCTTTTTCATTTTCTTATTTTCTTTCTTAAGCAATTCAATTTTTCAATTAGTTGTTGACAAAATGAAGTAAGCTCATCATAAGACATGTCAACATCTTCATCTACCTCGGATTCGGTAGTTACCTCAAGGGGGTTATCCCCTTGGACCATGTAGCACACGTTGGAGATGTCACTTCCAACATTCGAATCGCTCCCCGCATAGTATTATTCTTTTTCGCTAAGGGAGATCAAGAAGTTTTATACTATAAAAGCCGAATTAAGATTAGCAACCGTAGATAAATAATCATCATCTAGGGTAGATCTTAAAGCATGTAGGGCTTTTGCATTAGCCTCAATATTCTTGCTATTGCTAACATATGAATCTTTAATAGTAGCAAGATAAACATGAATGCCTAGGCCTTTGAGGTACAAAGACATCTTAACCTTCCAAGTTTGGATGTTAAGGATGTCAAAGGAGGGAGGTGTCATGAAGTCTATGGTGTGTGTACAAATATTGTGATTAGCTAAACAATGAGGATCTTTAACTCTAGGTTGTAAGACCTAAATCAAGAGCACTTGGCTCTGATACCAATTGTAAATCACCTAGAGGGGGGTGAATAGGTGATGAGCTAATCTAATGGTCAATTAATGCGGAATTAAAAACTTCTTAAATTAAACACCACGTATAACACAAGAGTGTAGCCGGATTCCTCGTGAAGGGCTCTGGACTAACTCCTCAAGATTCCTCTAAATAAGAGTTGAGGTGCCGCGTTGGCTCTCTTGGTTGAATACAAGTGTTAGCAAACAATCCCCAAGCATATAACAATTTAACTCACAATATATATCAAGCATATAAAGATTAAAGCAATATAAGCATGCAAGATATAAACAAGTAAGAGATAGAGAGTGAGCAATCGCAAACACAGGAGATTTATTTCGAGGTTCGAGCACACTTGCTCTACGTCCCTGCCTTCAACACTATGAAGGATTTCCACTAAAATCGATCCCACCGGATCACTTGGTGCCACAACACCTATAAGCTCTTTGGACTCTCTAGACCCTTCACTCATTTCCGCAAGAACACACCGCAAGCCCACTAGCTCGCCGAGGCCGCTCCTCAAACAACGAGTTCACACTAGAACCCGAAACTACGCGAACACACACGTCTGCCTCCTTAAGGCACAAGATGAAGTCTTTGGTGATCACAACACTTTGATCACTTAAAAACAATCTCACAATAACACTCCTATAGGATGAATATATCAATGGATAGCTCAAGTGTTTGTGAGAAAAATAAGGATGGATGTGTGGTGAAAAACTCAAAGAAATCACTTTGAAAAACTCTTGATAAACTCTCCTTTTGAATGGAAGTATTTGGCTCAAATACAAGTGGAGAAAACCTATTAAAAGAGTTGGAAAAACTAGTGCAAAACCACTTGAAAAATCTTTTAGAAAACAGCCCCCAAAAGTCCAAATTTATAGGGCTAGAAAAACTAGCCGTTGGGAGATAGGTTGGCCTGTCGGTCGACTGCCCGATCGACCGGCCAATGGTCAGATTTCTGACTGTTATGCCAGCGGTCAACCAGCCCGGTCGACCGAGGCCTGGATACAGAGAGCAGGCCCTCTATCTGGTCGACCGGCCCGGTCGACCAGGGCTTTCCAAAGAGCCGAGCTCTCTGGCGGTCGACCGACCCGGTCGACCGGCCCTTCAACTAAGCTGGCGTGCACGTTCTGTACACGTCGGTCAACCGACTCGGTTGATCGACTTCAAGCTCGGTCGACCGGTCCGGTCGACCGACAGAAGCCAAGTGAGGTCAAATTAGGGATTTAAAAGGTTGTCTTTTTGGCTAAAATAAAATCCAATAAAATTACGAAAAATCTACAAAAATAGTTTCAGTATTAAACTTTGATATACAAACATGTTTGAGCAAAATCAAAACATGTTACAAACATTTTAAACTATTTTTGTAACTTAGAAATTTTGGCTAAAAACAAAAACTGTATTTTTTCAAAATTGATTTTTCCAAAACTTCTCCAAATACAAAAGCAAGATATTTTAAATACTTTGAAAGCATAGGGTGTATGGATATGATACATTACACATACATGGTGAAATATCTATATTTTTGACATAAGCTCCAAAAATAGCTTTGATTAAAGACATGAAAACTTTGAATACCAAAAACCAAAACGGTATTTTCCAAAATGAAAACTCTTTTATGAAAACACATATAAATCAAGAGTGTGTGAGTATAAGATATACTTGAGCAATCCACCAACTATTCTATCCTTTACATTTTATCTAAAAGTAAAATCTTATAAAAACAAACCTAGACTCAAGTCTTGATCTTAAAGTCTTCACTTGAAGTCTTCTCATCTTCTTGACTTGGTCCAAACTCGATCCATAGAGCTAAACTCCTCTTGAGTACTTGATGTCATCTTGATGCACAATCTCTTAAATCAAACCGTGCTAGCTCTAAAAGTTGACTTTAAATCCTTTGTTGAAGCTACACACCTACTAAGACCTTGATCACAAATCTGAAACTAATTATGTTGGCCCAATGGCCTTCCACTCTAGTTTTGATGATGATCAACACTCATGTAGTTATGTTTACTAATATTCTTGTGTTTCTAAGTTTCAGATCATTAACAGGATATTAGGTTGGTGATTAGCTTCAACAAGATGATTAGAAGCTATTCTTGATGATTCCGGTGCCAAAGCTTAAAGATCATACCTTTGCACTTGGAGAATCACGGAGTTTGGACCGAGTCTACTTGAAGATGAAGATCGTCAAGAAGACTTAGGTATCTAGTTTAGAGTTTGTGTTTTAGATCCATATTTGTAAAGCTTAGTTTAGTTGATATGCTCAAGTGCACAAAACACACACGTTTCATGATTTGGTTTTTGGTTTTCATGAATAATAGATCAAAACAAGTTTACCTTATACCTATGTATATTAGATATGTTCTAGATATACATACATGCTTTAAACTTGCTAGACAAACTTATTTTGACTATCCTATTCATGTTTTGGAAAATTCTAGTTTGATAAAATACAAGTTTTGTTTTTGATAAAATTGGCAAGACACAAAAATGAATTGATATGATTGATATATGTCTTGAAATTTTTTATCACAAGTTTTGTTTATCAAAGTAAAATGATAAAACAAGTTTTAGAAAAACATATTTTTAGAAAAACAGTTTTTATTGTGATTAAAACTATTTTTTTGATTTACTGTGAATTTATGGGATTTTTATTGAGTGAAAAGACCTATTTTCAAATCCCGTATCTGTGCAGAACTGAGGTCTGGCTGACAGGCCAAGTCGGTCGACCGGACCGGTCGACCGCACCATAGGCCGGTCGACCGGGACGGTCGACCGACGTGCACAAGTCTGTGCACGTTTTGGAGTCTCTGGGACGGTCGACCGGGCCGGTCGACCGAGATGAGAGTTCTGCTCTCAGGATGTTTCGGTCGACCGGGCCGGTCGACCGCTATTGCCCAACGGTCACATTTTTGACCGTTGGCGGTCGACCGGACCGGTCGACCGGCAGTCTGTCAGACTGCCAGCTCAGCCTAACGGCTAGTTTTGTATAGGGGCTATATAAACCCCATCTCTTTGGGGATTTTGGCCAAGTTTTCTAAGAGAAAAATTCTCAGTTTTCTGAAGTGTTTTAAAAGAGTTTTCAAAAGAGTTTTAAGTGCAAAAACTTCTCATCTTTATTTGTTTTGGGTTTTTGAAAAATCAAAGAAAACTAGGTTTTGGGATTTTGATTTGGTATTTCATTTTCTATCTTATACAAGAGATTTCCGAAGTAGTTTTTCTTTGTTGCTTGTTTTCAAAAACACTTTGATTCCACACTTGAGCTATCACCTATCCTAATCTATTTAGGATCTTGTTTTTGTGGAAAAGAAAAAGGAAAGAGGTTTGTGGTTGAGATATACCACTTGTTGTAAACCCTTGATTTCTTGAGTTGCTCCCTCTTGGGTAGAGGTGGAGAGTGTTGTATTGGGTTGTTTGTTTGGATCCCTCTTAGGTAGAGGTGATTGAGTTTGGTTGTGAGCCTCTTCGGTAGAGGTGTGTGGATTGGTTGTTGTATTGGCTACGGGCCTAACCTCTCGGTTGTGAGGAGGTTGTTGTTTGAGAGAGGAGTTTGGTACTCCTAGAGTTGTAAGAAATCCTCTTCGGTAGAGGTTCCCTCGGTGGGAGTTGAGTTAGTGGAAATCCTACACGGTGGTGTAGGCGGGGATGTAGAGCAAGGTGCTCGAACCTCGAAACAAATCTTGGTGTTTGCTTTTGATCCATTGTCTCTCTAACTCTCTCTCATTTATATTGTGCAAAGCATCATACTTCATATCATCATATTTGCTTGTGTTGAGCATAACTCATATTGCCATATCATATTGCTTGTGTTGCCTTGCATTATTTTATATTGCTATATCCTTCATTGCTTGGATTGCTTGTGTGTGTGTGCCTAACTTATACTCATCCAACAAGAGCTTCACATAGCGCCTCAACCCATATCAAGGGGAATCAAGAGGAGTTAGTCCAGAGCCTCGCAAGGGGAATTCGGCTACACTTGTTGTATTGTATTAGTTTGTGCATAATTTGCATTAGCTTCCGCATTTAGCGCACTTAGTTTGCATTAAGTTTCTAGATTAGCACTTACACCTATTCACCCCCCCTCTAGGTGTTTTTCAATTGGTATCAGAGCTAGTGCTCCTGATACTTAGGCTTAACATCCTAGGAGTGAGATCCATTTGCTTGCTAATCTCATTTGCATTTGCTTGTTTGCACACATCTAGTTTATACCATGGACTTCATGACCCCACCTAGCTATGATCCTTCCAACATTGATATTTGGAAGTATAGGATGTCCATGTACCTAAAAACCCTAGGTTTGCATGTCTTTCTTGCCGCCACCAAGAGATGTTATCTTGGTGATTGCAATCATATAGGGGCCAATGCACAAGCCCTAGAGGCCATTAGAAGCACTTTACCTAAAGATTATCTCTTATGTGTTTCTAATCTTGATTCCGCTTTTGCAGTGTGGAACAAGTTGACAACAACCACCAACACCTCCAAGCTTCAAGTCCAAATCCAACAAGAAGAGGAATCTAGTGGAGAATCCGAGCCACAACAATGCTATATGGTCCAAGAGAATGACTCCCTTGAGGTACATTCGGAACCCCACTTAGATAGTGATGATGATGCTAGTTCTTCTAGTAATGATATTGTTGATCCCCATGCTCTAAATGAAGAACTTTCAATAGTATGTGAAAAGTTAATTGAAAAATATAAGATTTTGAAAAAGAAAAGTCTAGAAATTGAAAAAGAAAATAAGTGTTTGCATGCTAGACTTGACAATGTTTTGCAAGAGAAGGTTGAGGTCTATAATGAAAGGGATTCATTGAGATCTCAATTGGAACTTGCACTTAAAGAAAATGAATTTTTAAAGTCTAAAAATGATTGCCATGCTATTTTAAAGAAAAATGAAAACTTGTCTTCTAGAGTTGATTTTGTTTTAAAAGAGAATGTTGTTTTGAAAAACAAAATCATTTCTATTTCCAATGATTTAAATGTTTGCTTAGGGAAAAATATTATTTTACAAAATAAGATTGATTCTCATGTTTGCCATGCTAGTGTAGCTTCTTCATCTAGTCTACCTAATGCATGTACCTCTTCTTCTAGGATCAATGATGATATTTGTATGTTAAAGAAGAGAGTAAATTGTTTGGGCTCCACTATGAGCCAATGTGCCATGAACCACACACGGTTGGAAACCTTGGTTCGAAAGAAACAAGTTCCAACCTTTATGCATGCACACCCATCACGGCATACACATGCTTCACACGGACACCATCAACACAAGTATGTTCATGTGTACACATGTACACATTGTGGCCGAAAAGGCCATCTTGCTAAATTTTGCTATGATCGTTTACATGTTGAAAATTTAGCCAAGAAGTTTGTTTGGGTTAGAGAAGGGACTAACCCCCATGGACCCAAAAGAGTATGGGTACCAAAGACCACCCCTAAAGTTTTTGATGTAGGTGTGGGCTCTCACATGACGTGAGAGTGATGACACCTTGGAGTGGATGCGTTCCGGACTTCATGAAAATCAAATTGGATGCATCACTTTCAAGGGAAGATTTGGTGGAGATGACCACCACGTTTTGGAGACAAGGAAAGTTGCTTCTTTGTTTCGGTAACTATCCTTTACTCCCATTTATTGTTTACATGCTTTTCATGTTCATAGTTTATAGCATGTTTTTATTGTCATTGGATTAGTATGTTCATTCCATGTTTATTAGATCCTTGACATACATGTATAGTATTTGAGACACACATGCTTATATGATCCCATACTTAGTGTTCTCACTTATGTTTAAGCTATAATGTACATCATGAATCTAATACATGTGAATTCACATAATAATCATGTTTTAGTTTTCCATGATGACTTTTATCATGATGATTCTCATATTTGTTTTGATGCTTCATGTCTTGAATATTTGTTTAAGTGTTAGTTTTCATTAAGACTAGTTATATACTTGTACATAGAGTGGGCTACAAATAAATCTATATACAGTTGGAATTGAATGCTTATTTGAACCCATTAGATGTGCTAGTATAGTCTAGTTTGATGATTCATACATATTAAACTTGTATTCTCATTTTTGGATTTGCGTTATGATTGTATATTTCACTTCATGTATATGTTTGTATTGCCAAACTTTAAGATATACATGTATACCCCTTGAGTCATTTGCCTTTCATGCAAATATCTATTATGGACTCAAAGTGTATTTAAGGGATATATATGTATACTTCTTGTGTTGACAAATCATACATATACCTTGAAATGAAAATTGCTTTGATGAAAATTTAGCCTTACATGTTTTCATGTTTATGTGTCAATATTTAACTTCATGTATATGTCCATCTTATCCAAACTATTGACTATACATGAGTATCCTTTTTGAGCCACGTGCCTTAATGCATATATCTTGTGGACTCTTTATGTTTTGGATATGTATGTATACGTTAGTTTGTATTAGACATACATATGCCTTGAAGATTAGATAGTTTTGATGATTTCGTGTTTTAAAGAATAATTGAGCTTATTGCCTAATTTTCATATTTATGATCTTCATAATTTATTTGTACACTCACATCTATTGCTTGCTCATGTTTTGTTTTCATGAGTCTTATTTATGCCTAATTGAACTTGAGTGTTTGATATGATGTGAATCTCATGTTTATGAAAAACAATTTTGTTTTATTCCTTGCTTGAAGGATTTCGTGCTAGTTAACAAGTTTTTCATTTAACTAGTTGCGGTATTCTTCATATGGTAGAGATTTTCAAACAAAACTACATTTTCAAATCTATTTTTGAAAACCCCTACCTTCCAAGGGCGGTAGGATGGGAGATCATGTTCATGTATGCCCTAAATTGAAAATCTTCAAAACTTGAATTATGATTGGGTGGTAGATAATATGATGTATACACTTGAACTTATTGCTACGACAATTGGTATCATTGAACTCTTTCAATTGGTATCATTTTGATCTTCTTGTATACTCATATATGTTTTGTATGTATGTATGCTTTAAATTCCAAGTATATCAATTTCTATTGGTATCTATTTTTCATACATATATATGTTTGTGTTTATGCTAGTGCTTGAGTTTCAATTTTGTTTAAATTGATTACTTTTAAATTGTTATCAAGACTATGCATGTCTTTAGTTTGTTTTTCATAAAGGGGAGAAAATTTAATTTTGTATTTCAATTGGTATTTGTACTCCCACTCTTTATGATTAAAGTTGTTATTTTAAACATATGATATCAACATCAAATTTGTTTATATATTTTCAAAATGAAATATATTCTTACAATTGGTATCAAAATTTGTGTTTAGACATTCAAAATTTGTTATGTTGTTTTACAATTGGTAATTTGTTATGTTTAATTACAATTGGTATTTTCAAAATTTTGTTTAAAGAAAATATTCAAAGTTTTGATTTGTATTTCCTATATGCAAGGAGAGCTTAACATCTCTCTTACATATAGATTCATGTTGAGTATATTATAAATTGAGGAGCTTGACAACTCTTCTTTATATGATATACGTGTGTAGGGGGAGCTTCACATCTCCTCTTATGCATTACATAATATGTGTTATGTGAATTGGGGCTTGTCATCCCTTCTTCATGTAATGCATATGTGTAGGGAAGCTAACTTAGCGTCTTCCTCTTCATAAATGTATATAGCATATAACATATATTGATCCTTATTTATTGGTATCAAGATGCTTCATTGACATATTTTCTAATTGATATCATGTTTGTTGTCACCCCTTATTGACTTTGTTTTTGTTTTAGACAAAAAGGGGGAGAACCTTGTTTGCATTGTTTTGATTGACAAAAAGGGGGAGAAAGATTTTTACCCCTCATTTTATCTATGGTTTTGATTGTTTACCCCTTTGTTGATGATTGACAAAAAGGGGGAGAAAGATTTATGAAGTTTTATATGCATGCTTATGTTTATGCATATATTATGTTTTAATCTCAAGAATATTAAGTTTAATCGTTTTATAGAGTTTGCTTTGTAATTGATATCTAGAGGTTATTTTGTTTTGAATATTCGAACCAATTATTGTTTATGCATATGCATGTTTCAT
Source organism: Agave tequilana (assembly GCA_038442645.1). Classification (NCBI taxonomy): domain Eukaryota; kingdom Viridiplantae; phylum Streptophyta; class Magnoliopsida; order Asparagales; family Asparagaceae; genus Agave; species Agave tequilana. The sequence continues at coordinate 34,931 of JAVJIF010016707.1, read as the reverse complement.
GTTTAATATTCATTGCATATATTTATTGTTTATCCCTATGCATGAGTTAAGGGGGAGCTTCCTTGAAGCTTATCTTTAATCCATGCATATATAACTCCATGAGTTTTGTCATCATCAAAAAGGGGGAGATTGTTGGCCCAATGGCCTTCCACTCTAGTTTTGATGATGATCAACACTCATGTAGTTATGTTTACTAATATTCTTGTGTTTCTAAGTTTCAGATCATTAACAGGATATTAGGTTGGTGATTAGCTTCAACAAGATGATTAGAAGCTATTCTTGATGATTCCGGTGCCAAAGCTTAAAGATCATACCTTTGCACTTGGAGAATCACGGAGTTTGGACCGAGTCTACTTGAAGATGAAGATCGTCAAGAAGACTTAGGTATCTAGTTTAGAGTTTGTGTTTTAGATCCATATTTGTAAAGCTTAGTTTAGTTGATATGCTCAAGTGCACAAAACACACACGTTTCATGATTTGGTTTTTGGTTTTCATGAATAATAGATCAAAACAAGTTTACCTTATACCTATGTATATTAGATATGTTCTAGATATACATACATGCTTTAAACTTGCTAGACAAACTTATTTTGACTATCCTATTCATGTTTTGGAAAATTCTAGTTTGATAAAATACAAGTTTTGTTTTTGATAAAATTGGCAAGACACAAAAATGAATTGATATGATTGATATATGTCTTGAAATTTTTTATCACAAGTTTTGTTATCAAAGTAAAATGATAAAACAAGTTTTAGAAAAACATATTTTTAGAAAAACAGTTTTTATTGTGATTAAAACTATTTTTTTGATTTACTGTGAATTTATGGGATTTTTATTGAGTGAAAAGACCTATTTTCAAATCCCGTATCTGTGCAGAACTGAGGTCTGGCTGACAGGCCAAGTCGGTCGACCGGACCGGTCGACCGCACCATAGGCCGGTCGACCGGGACGGTCGACCGACGTGCACAAGTCTGTGCACGTTTTGGAGTCTCTGGGACGGTCGACTGGGCCGGTCGACCGAGATGAGAGTTCTGCTCTCAGGATGTTTCGATCGACCGGGCCAGTCGACCGCTATTGCCCAACGGTCACATTTTTGACCATTGGCGGTCGACCGGACCGGTCGACCGGCAGTCTGTCAGACTGCCAGCTCAGCCTAACGGCTAGTTTTGTATAGGGGCTATATAAACCCCATCTCTTTGGGGATTTTGGCCAAGTTTTCTAAGAGAAAAATTCTCAGTTTTCTGAAGTGTTTTAAAAGAGTTTTCAAAAGAGTTTTAAGTGCAAAAACTTCTCATCTTTATTTGTTTTGGGTTTTTTGAAAATCAAAGAAAACTAGGTTTTGGGATTTTGATTTGGTATTTCATTTTCTATCTTATACAAGAGATTTCCCAAGTAGTTTTTCTTTGTTGCTTGTTTCCAAAAACACTTTGATTCCACACTTGAGCTATCACCTATCCTAATCTATTTAGGATCTTGTTTTTGTGGAAAAAGAAAAAGGAAAGAGGTTTGTGGTTGAGATATACCACTTGTTGTAAACCCTTGATTTCTTGAGTTGCTCCCTCTTGGGTAGAGGTGGAGAGTGTTGTATTGGGTTGTTTGTTTGGATCCCTCTTAGGTAGAGGTGATTGAGTTTGGTTGTGAGCCTCTTCGGTAGAGGTGTGTGGATTGGTTGTTGTATTGGCTACGGGCCTAACCCCTCGGTTGTGAGGAGGTTGTTGTTTGAGAGAGGAGTTTGGTACTCCTAGAGTTGTAAGAAATCCTCTTCGGTAGAGGTTCCCTCGGTGGGAGTTGAGTTAGTGGAAATCCTACACGGTGGTGTAGGCGGGGATGTAGAGCAAGGTGCTCGAACCTCGAAACAAATCTTGGTGTTTGCGTTTTGATCCATTGTCTCTCTAACTCTCTCTCATTTATATTGTGCAAAGCATCATACTTCATATCATCATATTTGCTTGTGTTGAGCATAACTCATATTGCCATATCATATTGCTTGTGTTGCCTTGCATTATTTTATATTGCTATATCCTTCATTGCTTGGATTGCTTGTGTGTGTGTGCCTAACTTATACTCATCCAACAAGAGCTTCACATAGCGCCTCAACCCATATCAAGGGGAATCAAGAGGAGTTAGTCCAGAGCCTCGCAAGGGGAATTCGGCTACACTTGTTGTATTGTATTAGTTTGTGCATAATTTGCATTAGCTTCCGCATTTAGCGCACTTAGTTTGCATTAAGTTTCTAGATTAGCACTTACACCTATTCACCCCCCTCTAGGTGTTTTTCAAATTAAACACAAGATCATTAGTACTATAACTATATAGTTGATCATTATAAAAACTAGAGTGATAGGCCTTTGGGCCAACACTTTTGACACTCCATTTTGGGAAAAGGCAGTTGACAAATTTGACTCCGAAATTAATTATGAAATTTGGAAATTATATGGGGTTAAATTTTTAATAAAAATCCTGCATGGATACATCATTTTAATGGGTTATATTAGAGAGATTTTTGGTGGGTTCCTCGGAACTCCACGAAAAGTCGATTGGGCCGCATTTCGTGGACCAATCAGACCACCACCGGAACCACCACCTTAAGGTAGTATCTTCCTTCCTTTCTTCTTTTTCATGCATCTATGCATTAATTCTTACATTGAGGACAATGCATGAGATAGGTGGGGGGAGGGTCTAACATAACTTAGTTTTTTTTTCTTTTTATTAAATAAAATTTCTTTACTTTTAAAAACTTTTTGAAAATAGAAACAATATTTTGACATATTTTTTGGTAAGAAATTAAGTCAATTTTAAGGAATAGGAAAATCAAAATTAGGATTTCTTAAACTTTGTCAAAATAAGATTATTTGTTTGATTTTAAGGTTAGGAAGATAATTAGTCAAAGTAATTTAGTCTTGATCTTTACCTTAATGAAATATGTATACTTCATACACTTACACACTTAGGGTTCAAAAACAAAGATTCTTATGCCTTATAAAAAAAATATTATGAAAAGAAAAATATATATATATAAAAAAATCTAATTATTGATTAGTTAGGTGCTTTGGCCTAATCAAGCCTAAGTATTTATGCAAAAGATAAGTAGATAAGCTTGAAAAAAAAAGTATATATATAAATCCTCTGATTAAGCTGGGTATTTATGCCTCATGAAGCATAAGTATTCACGCCTAAAAGGAGTTCAAATAATAAAATCCTTAGTTTTGTGGCCTTGTTTGCTCGAGTCCTTATGTCCTTGGGGTGTTTTCTCGCCCGGTGCCCTAAGACCGTTTGTTTGGGAGTCATCGATTAAAGGCTTGTTACATGGGCAGATTAGAAAGCCTAATAGAACTAAGGAATAACACCACAAAAATATATATTTATATAAAATAAATAAGGCATAAGAGTTAGAATTAATGAACCCTTAGTCAAAATTTTCACGATCATAAGGTGCATATGACTTAGGGTAAAGTAATAAACTAAATGAGAAGTACAATTTGACTCCTCATTTTGATTGATAACAAATTTTTGAATAGAGACTAAGTTTAAGAATGAAAAATTCAGTTTTCTTATGACTTATAGATTACTTAAGTCTTACAAATATATTTCAAATATTTTTCTCTTTCAAAATGCTTTTCGAAAATACTAACTCTTTGTTTCTCTTTCTTTATGGATTTTGTGGGTGTAATCTACTGAAAACCCTCACGAGACAAAACTCGTCCTCTAAGGGAAACCTAGAGGTTTAACGGCTTGTTGCACATGCTCAGTGCAATCAGTGACCTGCGAAAGTGGTCTAATAATCCTTAGTATAGTTTAGTTGTTTTGCTTGAGGACGAGCAAAAGATAAGTGGGGGTGTGATTAGTTACATATATTGCATATACATTCTCACCTTACCATACTTTTTAGCTAATAAATCATATTAATAAGTCTTCTTCTTCTTTGTTTAATGTAGGCCCAATTGCTAAAAGAAAAGAAAGAGAAACAAGCCCAAAAGCCCACCAATTTTGATTTAATTCAGAAGAAATTCGAAATCAAGGAATTAGCGCTAAATCTTGGCATATCAAGAGGTTGAAAACTGGTTGAGAAGAATCCTCCCTAAATCAAGCGATTGAAGCCAACAATCAAAGGCTGTTTCGTCAAATCCTGAAGCTAAAATGAGAAAATCAGCAGAAGATATAGGCAAATAATCAAACCGGGGATCTGCACCAATTGGGTGTGGCCACCTGGCCACACCAGGGCCGCAGAAACGCAGCCCAAGCCGCATTTCCGCGGCCTTGTTACGTCAGTTGGGGGAGCGTTTGCTCCCCCAATCTTCCCGGGATTCCCCTTTTTGGTTTTGCCCTATAAATACTAGTTTCAGCAGAGCAAAATGGGACGACCATGCAGAGATAGGAATTAGTCCAGTTTTTCACTCTTTGTAGTATAGGTTTTTGTTTTCTTTTTATATAATTTTAATTTGTATGTAAGCTTAGGCTAGATTTAGATTCATGTAAGTAAGAGAGAGAGGCTTATGTTGAGAGTGACACCGATGTACCCTCCTCCTTTCTTCCATCGTTTCTGCAAGCAATAAAAGGTAATTTTTTTATGTTCGTCTTTACTTTTGTTTTCTTCTTCTTCTTTCTACTTTACCTCTTTTGGTTTTTATGAGCATGCAAGTGAATCCAGAAGCATCAGTATAACAATGTTTGTGTGAGTGCCAACAATAATTCATGATGATGTTCTCCTCCTCAAGACTCCGTATCATTTCATTCTTGTTCGTCTTGATGATGTAATGCGACTTGAGACTGAGCTCGATCCTATGGCTTATGCGTTGAACGCCTCCGAAGTAAGGTAGAACATGCAAGGGTTCCAGGTAAGTCATCAACCAAATTAGGTAAGTATTTCTTATCTTCTTTCTTTTCTTTTATTTCTGTAGTTTAAATCACCAACACCACTTCTTTCATCACTCCTTTTCCATTTCTTTATAAATAATCATTCTCCATTTTTCTCCACCTTCTCATTCTACTACTTTCTTTCTCACTTAACTTTAACCTAACTCTTTTTCATTTTCATTTCTTAAAACAAAGAAGAACCTTCGTTTTTCTTCACAAAGATTTCAATACACAACCTTGAACGCTTCTATCGCTAACCCTCCTTGTGTATCACGACCCACATAGCCACTAGCTATTGCGGTAGAATTGAGCACTTGCACATCTCTATTTAAAGTTCTAAAATACTGTATTTTTGTACAGGTTCAAGCTCAATCATGCTTATCATACTCGATCTTGTATAACTTCTTGGCCCGATTTTTGGACTCTTCTGAAACCAAATCGCCACCATCGGTAATCATGACTTACTCCAAGCCCTCAGAAATTTCCCATGGCTACTTTCTACAGTGGCATCCCAGGGACCAGAAACCTGAATGATGGTGGAGTTCCACCCATGGTCATGTCTAGGAGATTAACAACCAATTTTGGCTAGTATACCCGTGAACTGAAGAAATAAACCCAAGACCAAATCTTTCGCATCGTGTAGACAGTTGTGAAATCCTCGAGACTGTATGAGGAAGCGGAGCAATCAATGCAAAGAGCTTCATAATCCAGAATCGTCCGCCAAGCACCTAACACAATTGGGTAGGAGTAACATTATAGAAGGCCAACACTTGCTAGACAAAATCGATCAGCAGAAGCACTCCAACGCTAAAAACTGAGTTTGGAAATACACACAACCCTTAGGGGAACCATATAATCCATCCCAGGAGGACACCATTCCACTTCGATATCAGGAGGCAAGAGACCACAGTATCTCTCCAAATACAGAATGACTTCCTCTTGACCATGGAGAACGGTCGGCTTAAGGTCAAAGTGTTCGGATATGTGCGAACAAATAGTCCCATATCGGGCAGACATGGAGATGGTCTTGGGTATATAAGGATTTGGGCAACTCCACCTAGTAGGCTAGTCTTTTGGGATGGAGCCTCAAGTCCTAACAAATGGTATTAGAGACATGCCCCAAACTTAGCCATGTGTGTGCGGGCGGTGTTCGGTCCCTGTGAAAGGTAGTTGGGATCTCGAGAATTTTGAAGTGCTCCTGCTCTCCACGTAAGATGTGCCGCCTCCAACACGGTAAAGAGGAGTAACAGACTATAGTATTTGCTTCACATAAGGCATGTGTACCTAACACAGTAAAGAGGATCTCGATCGATAGAGCATATTTATGATCATCTAGACATGAAGATGGTCTTCCAGGTGTGAAGATGATCTTAGAGGGGGAGAGACCCTTTGTTTGACGGGGGGATTGTTGGGATTTGTGCGAACAAATAGTTCCAAATCGGCTAAACATGGGGATGGTCTTAGTATATAAAGATTTGGACAACTTCACCTAGTTGGCTAGTCTTTAGGAATGGTGTCCCAAGTTCTTAGACAAAGTCTATCGTCGTCCTTGTTCTGAAGCTGGGCCTCTTCCTTTTCTCATCGACAGTGATAATGTTTTCTCGACCAGCCTTCTCTCAGATGTGATCGAGAAAAGGTTAAAGTGGGAAGAAATGAGTTATGGATTTGGCGGCAAGACAAAAAGGTGTGGGTGCAGCGAAAGGCACAGTAAGGTCCCTGTGAAAGGTAGTTGGGATCTCGAGAATTTGGAAGTGCTCCTGCTCCACATAAGATGTGCCGCCTCCAAGACGGTAAAGAGGAGTAACAGACTATAGTATTTGCTTCACATAAGGCGTGTGTACCTAACACATTAAAGAGGATCTCGATCGATAGAGCATATTATGATCTTCTTGACATGAAGATAGTCTTCCAGGTGTGAAGATGATCTTAGAGGGGGAGAGACCCTTTGTTTGACGGGGGATTGTTGGGATTTGTGCGAACAAATAGTTCCAAATCGGCTAAACATGGGGATGGTCTTGGTATATAAAGATTTGGGAAACTTCACCTAGTTGGCTAGTCTTTAGGAATGGTGTCCCAAGTCCTTAGACAAAGTCTATCGTCGTCCTTGTTCTGAAGCTGGGCCTCTTCCTTTTCTCATCGACAGTGATAATGTTTCCTCGACCAGCCTTCTCTCAGATGTGATCGAGAAAAGGTTAAAGTGGGAAGAAATGAGTTATGGATTTGGCGGCAAGAGAGAAGGGAAATTTTGAGAATTTTGGGAGTTATGATTTTCAAATGAGAAACCCCCAAAATTTCCCACCAATTTATATGCTAGAAGATGACGTCATCGTAATGTGACTGAGAGGGAGAATAATAAAGAAAGAGTTAAAGTTAGGAGATCTTAGTCTTGTCTCAATGTAACCGTGTAGCAAGGGCTAGATGGGTCGATCCATAGGGAAGGATGCGATGGAAGCTTTTCGGAACGATTTTCTCTAAAATTGGCTTGGAAAAAAGAGATATTGATTGTGAGAATTAGATTTAATCAAGCAAAATGAATTATAGTTTATTAATCATCTACCACAACCAAAGTATTAGTCTAAAAGAGTGAACGTCATATTGAATGAAAAATTATCTACCCTAGGGTATTGATTGAGAATCAAGTAAGATGAATAAAAATGTTGTAAACCCTAATTAGTGTGCACTAATAAAAATTAAACTATAGTTCATCCTAATTTTAAAGTATAGCATAAGAAAAGTTTACTTAAAATTATGCTATCAAAATATTTAAATATGAACTATGAATAATCATTTAAAAAGTGCAACCTAAATTAGTTAAACTTAATTATTGATTCATCTTCAAGAACACAATTTAATCCTACAGTTTCTAACAAGCATAGATGTCAATCAGTTCATCCTTTAAACTAAACTAGGGTTGATCGAGAGATTAGCAAACTATAAGTTTAATTAGTTACTCATATTTTTATTTTTATTTTCAATTTTTATGAATAAGAAAAGTTGCATCGAACTAAAAGAAGAACAGCGAATAATTTAAAGCAAAGAAAAAACTAAATTGAATTGCAAAGCAAGAAGAGAAAAGAATAAAGAACCTTATTTTATTGGATGTCACTGGCCAATTACAAAGTTCTTCTGCTTCTTCAACAATCTTCTTCTCCAAATAAAAAAAATGAAAAATACTAGAAAATTCAGAAAGAAAAGAGAATCTAAAGAAACCCTAAGCTTTAGCTTCAAGATCTCATCCCCTGTTGCTCTGCAGGGGTATTTACAGGAGATTTAAGACGTAGAGTCCCAGTACAACTCTCCCACAAAAACGCGTTGCCAGATCTATCCAAACGGCCGCGGAAACGCGGCTATAGCTGCGTTTCTGTGATAAACCGCGGTCAATGGCAACGCACTTTCTCGCGTCGCCTCCTCTGGTCCGTCCATCTAGGCGCCCCCTCCTGGATTCTGCATTCTGAGCCTCGGTCTTGAAAAGTTGGGATAACTTGGGAAGCAAGTTATCAAAAATCTGAATTTGAAAAGGATTTGGTCCCTTTATCTTTATCTTCAAGCCTTTCTCTCTTTTATCTTTATCTTGTAGTGTAAGCAATCAGTTTCAAGTAGAAGTCCATCTCTGTTTTAGAATAAGGATCCATCTTATTCTCTATCCTCCTCCTTCCCCCTTGATTTGATTAGCAATTAGGAGCCCTACTTTATCCAACCTCCTCCTTCCCTAAATTTTAAATTAATAATTTAAATTTCAAGTTTAGATTAGGTTAGATAAGATAGCAGCTTCTAAATTGCTAAAATAAATCATGCATGTGGGCTTGTTGACTTTTGGGCTTTAATTTGGGCTTCATTTATTTATTCTTTAATTACTCAAAGCCTGCACAACATTAAACAATAAAACGTTACATATCAGTGCTTTATAAAAAAATAAGTAGGAAAATATGATGATAAATATGATGATAAATATGCACTTTTGACTATCTATCACACCCCTACACTAATCTTTTTGCTCGTCCTCGAGTAAAAATAAAGAAAAAGGAAAAGAAAATAAAAAGTAACCTATCCTAACTCACTTTCGTAGGCACGGGTGCACTTAGTACGTGCAATAAGCCGTTAAACCTCTAGGTTACCCCTAGAGGATGAGTGTTGTCTCGTAAGGGTTTTCAGTGGATTACACCCACAAAATCCATAAAAGAAAAAGAAAATGTTACTGGTTAATTAATTTTTTTATTTTGAAAAAAGAGAGAAATATTTTAAAAATATTTGAAGAAACTAAGTAATCTATAAGTTCTAAGATTATCATTTTTATTCATTCCTGAACTTATTCTCTATACAATAACTCGTTATCAATTTTAAGTAAGGATTAAAATTGAATTTTTATATAGTCTCTTTTGTTACGCTAAGTCATATGCATCCTTGTGAACGTGAATCTTTACTAGGGATTTTTTAACCTGGACTCCCATGCCTCTTTATTATTATTATATTATTATTATTTTTTCTATTTATATATTTTTTAATATGTATAACTCATCTAATTTCCTTTTGTATAAGTATCAAGGCTTCTTGAGGCCCTCATACCTAACTAATTGACTATTAGATGTGTTAGTACATATATAGACAATATTTCTTAATTTTTTTAGGCTTTCTAATTCACCCATGTAGCGAGCCTAAGGTCGGTGGCTCCCAAACCGGTCGGTTTTAGGGCACCGGGTGAGAAAACACCCCTCGGACTTAAGGACACGAGTAAACTAGGATACAAAACTAAGGACATTATTTATAAAATCACCTTTAGGAGTGAATACTTATGCTTTGCAGCTTAATTAGTAAATTTTTTATTTATATTATTATTATTATTATTATTTGCATAAGACACAAGAGTCTTTGTCTTAGAATCCTAGATGTGTAAGTGTATTAGGTATGTACATTTCATTAAGGTAAAAATCAAGACTAATTACTTATTCAATTTTCCTCCTATACCTAAAAATCCAACAATTTCTTTTATTTTGACTAAGTTTTTAGAAATCCTAATCATAATTTTTCTAATTCTTAAGATTAACTTGGGTTTCTTTCAAAAGATAAGTCAAAATATTGTTTCCTTTTTCAAATATACATATATATATATATATATATATATTTTATTTTTGTTAAGTTAATAACCTAAGGTTAGTGAGTTATGTTAACAGCAACGTACAGTTGTTGGCCCAAAGGCCATTATCCCAGTTATTTTGATGATAACAAAACATATTTAGTTATGTATTTAATATTTTTGTTTAAAAGGATTTCAGGTTCAAGAACAGGTTTTTGACGGCTCCGCTAAAAGACTCACAAGTTTGGACGCCGCAAAAATGAAGATTCCCAAGCTATGCACAACTAGGATGCTTCGGGATCAAGATGATGATGTGAAGATCAAGACAAGATCAAGACGCAAAGAAAACAAGATTTGTATTTTTATTTTCTATTTTAGATATTTTGTCAAAGCTAGATATTAGAAGTAGAGCTATGGGATTATCACACACACACCTTTTAGTTAGGTTCACGGCTTCAAAAAGATTTTCAATTTCCATTTCTAACTTAGTTTTTAAAGTGAACATGTTTGGAAATAAACCTTTTAGAAAGACAATAGTTTTGGAAAAACATTTTATGGAAAACAAGTTTTTATCAAAAGGATTTTTATCAAACTATTTTAACATGATAGAAGTATGACATATGCTCATACTCTATGTTTTACAAGTTCCAAAAATTTAACCCAAGACCTAAAACCAAAACCCCAGATTTCTGGTTCTGGAAGTTCTGATTTTTCAGAACTTACAGTAACCGGTCGACCGACCCGGTCGACCGATGTGCACAAACTGTGCATGTCTATATCAGTCGACCGACCCGGTCGACCGAGGCACAATTGCGTTCACAGGATTTTTCGGTCGACCGACCCAGTCGACCGGCTGCCCCAACGGTCGGATTTTTGACCGTTGGCGGTCGACCGACCCGGTCGACCGGGCTCTGTCAAAAGTTCTGACAGATCCAACAGCTATTTTTTCTGGCTGATTTTCTTTTTGGGATTTGATACCAACGATTTTGTGAGGCTGTTTTTGACCCCTATAAATAGAGGGTCACCTCATATTGATAAGACAACTAATTTTCACAAAGCAATTCCAAAAGATTTTACAAGAGCTTTTCAAAGAATTTCAACTCCTTTCTTTTACAAAAGATTTCTCAAAGCCTAAATTCCCAACACCCAACTTGTAGCCTATTCCTCTACCTTCTCTCTAGTTTTTGCACACCACAATCCCAAGTTCTACATCTATATCATTAGCTCTAGGATTGTGCAAGTGAGCTATTTTGATCAAGTGTGATCACCTTTCTTATTGAGTGAAGTTGTAGAGGCATCGGCCTCAAGGGAGCTAGTGAGCTTCGGGTGGTGTTGCGGCATCACAAGTGTAGGGATAAGTGTGTCCTTGTATTGGCGATCCGGTGGGATCAACGATAGTAGTGCAAATCCTTCAAGTGTGAAGGCGGGGACGTAGAGCGTGACTCGAACCTCGGAAACATATCCTTGCGTTTGCGTTTGCTCAAATTTTCTCTCAACTCTACTCCTTTTAATTCTTGCACATTTATTGTTATATTTATTGCAAGTCTATATTAGTGCTATTTGTGTGTTAAATTTTAAATTCCGCATTATTGCCATAATTCATATAGCCATCACCTATTCACCCCCCCTCTAGGTGATTTCAATTGGTATCAGAGCCTAACCCTACAACTTAGGTCTAACCACCTTAGGGAGATCCATATTTGGCTATATACATTTGTGTTGCATTTACATTTGCTTGTGCATTCATGGCATCCATGGACTTTTCTAGCATTAAATCCCCACCCAAATTTGATGGCTTGAACTTTCCCATTTGGAAAGTCAAGATGAACTTATTTTTGAAATCCTTAGGTGTTAAGGTAGCTAGGGCTATAACCAAAGATTTTATTGAACCCACTAGTGATGAGAGCACATGGTCCGAGGATACTTCCAAAGACTATGAGGCTAATGCTAGGGCACAATATGCATTAACCCAAGCATTGAATGAGGATGACCTTGCACGCATAATTAATTGTAAATCCGCATTTGAAGTTTGGAACATACTCATTGTGACTCATGAGGGAACGTCTCAAGTCAAGAGAGCCAAAGTTAACTTGCTACGTTCTCAATATGAGAACTTTTACATGTTTGAAAATGAGAGCATTGATGATATGCTCACCCGTTTTACAAAAATAACTAATGCTCTTTCTTCCTTAGGCGACAAGATTGATAATGATCAAAAGATAAGGAAAGTGATTAGAGCTCTTCCCAAAGCTTGGGAAGTCAAGGCGACCACACTCAAGGAGCTCAACGACAAAGAGGAGATGGACTTCTCCGGCTTCATCGGAAATCTCAAGACGCATGAGATGGAGATGAAAGTTAGAGAAGAGAGGGAGGCACCAAAGAAGAAGACGATTGCCTTCAAAGCCACTCCTACTACCATTGAGGAAGACGACTCATCCGAAGATTGCAATGAGGATTTCGCCATGCTCATCCGGAAGGTGGGCAAGATGTTTTACAAGAAGGGACGGCAAAGTAACTTCCGAAGAGGGAAACCTCAAGGAAGGTACGAGAAGAAAAGAGAAGAACCCGGTCCTTGCTTTCATTGCAAGAAGATCGGTCACCTCATAGCCGATTGCCCCGCTCTACAAGCAACCACATCCAAGAATGGGCAAAGAAAGAAGAAAGCCTTGGCCGCTACATGGGATGACTCGGAGTTGGAATCCGAAGAGGAGCACGACGCCGCCAACATGTGTTTTATGGCACAAGGTGAGGAATCATCTAAGGTATGTCTAGAAACTTCCATTGATGATGATGATCTCACAATGGATGAACTTGCTCAATTTTTTGAAGAATTGCAACATAGGTATGAGATTTCACAATCTCATAATAAGAAATTGAAAAAGGAAAATGATGTTTTGAAGAATAAACTTGAAATTTGTTTAAAAGAGAAAAATGAGATATCTAGTTCTTTTGAAAAATTGAAAAATGATTTTGATAAGTATAAGGTAGCTAATAAAGGAAAAACCCCCATGATTTCTAGTGATAAAAATGTTTTTGTTGAAATTCAAAAACGTGTTGATTCTTTAGATAAACTTTAAAGAAATGTGCATTTGATTTTAACAAGCTTGCATCTAAATTTCCTAAGGGAGTAGCCCAAGGGAAACATGTTCATCATAAACATGCTACACATAAACATGCACACACACATAACCATGCTTTTATGTACAATAGTGGTAGAATTTTTATTTGCACTTATTGTGGCCGCAAAGGCCATTTAGAAAAATTTTGTTATGCTAAGAACAATGTTAAGAATAAATTTGTTTGGGTTCGCCCCGGATCTAACCCCAAAGGACCCACTAAGATTAGGGTACCAAAAGAGCCACCGAATTTAAATGATACAGGTATAGGTGGATCTACCCCCTCCAAGACTTAGGAGGAGGTGGTGCCCGGGTGGTTGATGCATCGGAGCTTAAAGAACAAATCGTGCATGCATCGCTATCTTGGAGGCACCTATTTTGGAGATTGCCCTTCAATTGGTAACATCTCCATTTAAAAGTTTTTGATTTTTAGTCATGTATACATATGTATAGAATTGATAGTTTGCTTTTGTACTCTATTGATATATGCTTGTATAGAACTACTTTTCTATCATATTGTATATGTGCCTTGTGTTAACTTCTATATCTTTTGTTTCATGCCATGTTTATTGTATGTCCACATGTATAGGTTATTATTTGTGATTATATACTTGTATACATATACACATTATTTTCATAAATAAAAATAAACATTTGTAAAATTTTCTATTTAAACAAACACCTTAAAGATGGCAATTGCGCACCTCAACTCATTCAAGAGGAATCAAGAGGATGAAGTTCAGAACCCGTCACTGGGTATTCGGCTTCAACATCTTTAAAATCTTTGTTTAAATATGAAAAATAAAATTTAAAAGGGATTGCATGAATTTTGATGTTGTAATAACTTAATGAAGATTTAAAACCTGTTGGTGTATTCCTATATGTTTATATATCATACCTATTTTTGACTACAAATTTCTTTAAATTTTTTCTTTTTGGGCCAGATGCTGATAACAGATTTCAGGCAAAGCCGGTCGACCGACCTATAAAGCCCCGGTCGACCGACTCTGCCTGAGAAGAAATTTTTATTTCTTTTCTGTTATCGGTCGACCGACTATATGTCCCGGTCGACCGATCTAGTCTGCAGAGCTCTCGGGATAAATCGGTCGACCGTGCCGGTCGACCGCTCTATATTTACAGAGCTCTCGGGTTGTTTCGGTCGACCGACCCGGTCGACCGATCGTCGAATTTTGCCCTATAACTGTCTTTTCTCTTCACTTTTTCTTTCTCTCTCTCTCACTCAGCCGACGAACCCACTCCATCTCTTCTCCAAAAATTTTCTTTTTCTCTCCAATCACTCAACCGATCCCAAATTAATTTAAAACCCTCCTCAAACTCCTTCTTCTACTTCCAGATCTTCAATTTCAGAATCATCCAACCACAGGATTTGAAGAAATTCGGATTTCTTTGCTTAGGGTTTGAGTTCTTCTCAGTTAAGGTAAAAATTCGATTTTTGATTCAGTTTTTCATATCTTGCTTTGAAATCAACTATCTATTGTCATCAATTCTAGGTTTCTAAGCATCTAGATCAAGCCCTAACTTTGTTTATACCTAAAAATTTCATTTTTCATCATGCCACCTAAACGTTCCCGATCTGAGAAGGGAAAGGAAGTTGCACAACCTTCCTCCCAAGCTCCTAGACCCATTCGGCCTTTCATAAATGATCTTGCAGCTGATCGATACTCCCATTTCTCCACTAGGAATATCAACTCAGGGAGGTTTGTAGTAATTCAAGATTTCGAACACTTGAATATTCCACACATCCTGCAGTCCAACAATTTAGTGGAATTTTTGACCATCAAGGAACAAGTTTACACCTCCCTTGTTCCTTACTTTTATGCTAATTTTGAATTCGATGGTAATCGGATCACATCTAGGGTTTTAGGTAGAGATATCGACCTCTCTATCGGTCGATTTGCTAGGATTCTGCATCTCTCCACTGGCGGAGCAGATGTGTACACCCATGATTTGCATGACTTTGAATTCCCGGACGGTGAGTCTGCGCTCACCGCCTCTACCTTGATCCACGGGGATGACAACCCCGGTCTAGTAAGGAATGAGGTTGTGAGTAGGTACACTCTCACTGCTCAGGTCCTTGCTAAGATTATTTTCTTCAACATTGTCCCCAAGCATGGTGAGTATAGCCACGCTAGGGGTTGCGTACCTTTGATTATCTATTGCCTTCTTCGAGGCATTAAGGTAAACTTTCCTAGAGTCATAGCCTCTCACATGGCTTCTGATCAGATCCGTACTGCGGGTAGGAGCTTGCCCTACGGCATGCTTATTACCCATCTTCTTAGGGCTCTTGATTTTGATCTTTCTGCCGAAAGTCCCTCCAATCCTTTGACCAACATCAACGGAGTTGTCCTGAAGATGATGGAAGCTCAGCTGCGTAGACACGCTCCTGTGCAACCACCTATTCCTCCTGTTGGTCCTGGCACATCTTCTGCTCCTGGATCCTCTTCCTCTTCAGCCCCTGTTTTTCCTCCTGAGTTTCAGGCCCTTCTCTCTTCGGAGGTCCGCTCTCAGATCGAGGCGTACCAGGCCTGGGTCGAGAAGCGCGACGCAGCTATTCATGCAGAGTTGGATGCTCGTGCCTTTCAGGATGCTGCTTTTCGGGCGGAGATCCGGAACAACATGTCTTATTTTGCTGAGTCCATGAGATTCGTGGACGTTCAGTTTCAGGCTCTTTTCTCAAAATTTGACATGCTCGTTCCTGACCGGACTCCGATTGCTTGTCGACTCCCAGCCACCGGTCCTCCATTCCCTCCCAGAGCTCGTTCTTCTGTTCCACCACCGCGCACCAGAGTTGACGGCATGGATCCAGAGGAGGTTGCTTCTTCCTCAGAGGAAGAAGATGGTGGAGACAAGAAGATAGCTGAGGGCTCATTTGAGCATGTCGACGACGAGGAGGACGAGGATGCTGGAGATGATGATGATGCTGCTGAGTGACCTCCCCTTTTGATGATGTCAAAAAGGAGGAGAGTTATTTTGGGAGAGTTATCTTGAGAGAGATTATATTTTGTGATGTAGTACTTTATTTGTGGATATGTTGTCATGTAGTATTTATTTGTGTGTTGTTTGGACATGTGGTATTTACTTTTATTTTGCTTTGGACATGTTATTTTTATTATGTGTTGTGGACATGGACATGGTTGTGTATCTCTTATTTATGTCATGTATGAACTCATTTCCTTCATCTATTCTATGACATGAGTATTTGGTATTATTTGTTGGCATGGAAATATGGTGTTTACCATTTACATATGTTTTCCTATATATGCATGTGTTGAGGGGGAGCTTCATTTGAAGTCTCTACCCAAAATATTTTGTGATAACTACATATGTTTTGCCATCATCAAAAAGGGGGAGATTGTTGGCCCAAAGGCCATTATCCCAGTTATTTTGATGATAACAAAACATATTTAGTTATGTATTTAATATTTTTGTTTAAAAGGATTTCAGGTTCAAGAACAGGTTTTTGACGGCTCCGCTAAAAGACTCACAAGTTTGGACGCCGCAAAAATGAAGATTCCCAAGCTATGCACAACTAGGATGCTTCGGGATCAAGATGATGATGTGAAGATCAAGACAAGATCAAGACGCAAAGAAAACAAGATTTGTATTTTTATTTCTATTTTAGATATTTTGTCAAAGCTAGATATTAGAAGTAGAGCTATGGGATTATCACACACACACCTTTTAGTTAGGTTCACGGCTTCAAAAAGATTTTCAATTTCCATTTCTAACTTAATTTTTAAAGTGAACATGTTTGGAAATAAACCTTTTAGAAAGACAATAGTTTTGGAAAAACAATTTTATGGAAAAACAAGTTTTTATCAAAAGGATTTTTATCAAACTATTTTAACATGATAGAAGTATGACATATGCTCATACTCTATGTTTTACAAGTTCCAAAAATTTAACCCAAGACCTAAAACCAAAACCCCAGATTTCTGGTTCTGGAAGTTCTGATTTTTCAGAACTTACAGTAACCGGTCGACCGACCCGGTCGACCGATGTGCACAAACTGTGCATGTCTATATCAGTCGACCGACCCGGTCGACCGAGGCACAATTGCGTTCACAGGATTTTTCGGTCGACCGACCCAGTCGACCGGCTGCCCCAACGGTCGGATTTTTGACCGTTGGCGGTCGACAGACCCGGTCGACCGGGCTCTGTCAAAAGTTCTGACAGATCCAACAGCTATTTTTTCTGGCTGATTTTCTTTTTGGGATTTGATACCAATGATTTTGTGAGGCTGTTTTTGACCCCTATAAATAGAGGGTCACCTCATATTGATAAGACAACTAATTTTCACAAAGCAATTCCAAAAGATTTTACAAGAGCTTTTCAAAGAATTTCAACTCCTTTCTTTTACAAAAGATTTCTCAAAGCCTAAATTTCCAACACCCAACTTGTAGCCTATTCCTCTACCTTCTCTCTAGTTTTTGCACACCACAATCCCAAGTTCTACATCTATATCATTGGCTCTAGGATTGTGCAAGTGAGCTATTTTGATCAAGTGTGATCACCTTTCTTATTGAGTGAAGTTGTAGAGGCATCGGCCTCAAGGGAGCTAGTGAGCTTCGGGTGGTGTTGCGGCATCACAAGTGTAGGGACAAGTGTGTCCTTGTATTGGCGATCCGGTGGGATCAACGATAGTAGTGCAAATCCTTCAAGTGTGAAGGCGGGGACGTAGAGCGTGGCTCGAACCACGAAAACACATCCTTGCGTTTGCGTTTGCTCAAATTTTCTCTCAACTCTACTCCTTTTAATTCTTGCACATTTATTGTTATATTTATTGCAAGTCTATATTAGTGCTATTTGTGTGTTAAATTTTAAATTCCGCATTATTGCCATAATTCATATAGCCATCACCTATTCACCCCCCCTCTAGGTGATTTCAACAGTTAGTCAATAATCTATGTTAAAATAAATATTTTTTTATTATTATTTTTATTATAATTATTTTATTTTACTTTATTTTATTATTATTATTATTATTTTTTTAAGGTTAAGCGTTAGTTCCCTCCCCTACACTTATCTCATGCATTGTCCCTAATGTATGCATGTATGTATAAATGCATGAAATGAACTGGCAGAGAGGTAGAATTACTGATACATTGGGTCAAAAAGACTCATGGCTATGTCTGCTTCCGGTACTGATTCCAAAAATGATTTCAGATGTTGACCATTTACCTTGAATTCATTACCATTCTTAGGGTCGTATATCTCTATGGCTTCATGTGGAAACACAGTCTTAACAACGAAAAGCCCTGTCTATCTTGATTTCAACTTTCTTGAAAAAAGTGAAGTCTAGAATTATAGAGTAAGACTTTTTGTCCTTGGACAAAAGTTTTTCTCATGATAAACTTATCATGAAAAATCTTAACCCTATCTTTCATAATCTTCGCATTTTCATACGCCTCGTCCCTTAACTCCTCAAGTTTAGAAATTTGCAATTTCTGAAGTGCACTATCTAGATCAAAATTCAGCTGCTTAATTGCCCATAAGGCTCGGTGCTCTAACTCAATAGGAAGGTGGCAAACCTTTCCAAAGACTAACCTATAAGGAGACATTCATAGAAATATTTTAAAGGCGGTCCTATATGCCCATAAGGCATCTACCAATTGGTGGACCAGTCCTTCCTGTTTTGATTCACAGTTTTCTCTAAGATAAGCTTAACTTGCCTATTTGAGGCTTCTACCTCCCACTGGTTTGAGGATGGTAAGGTGTGGATAACTTGTGTATTATGACATATTTTCGCATAAGAACTTCAAAAATTCTATTGCAAAAATGTGTACCATTATCACTAATTATAACACGAGGGATTCCAAAGTGTGAAAAAATGTTTTCTTTCAAGAACTTGACAATAACTTTGTTGTCATTTGTCTTGCAAGGGATGGCTTCAACCCATTTGGATACGTAATCTACAGCCAACAAGATGTATTGGTGCCCAAATGAATTAGGAAGGGGACCCATAAAATTAATGCCCCAAGAATCAAAGAGTTATACTTCTAGAATTAGGTTTAGGTGCATCATATTACGTTTAGAAATCCTTCCTATCATTGGGCATCTTGTGCAAGTGTTGTAAAAGTCAAATGCGACTTTAAACAAAGTGGGCCAATAGAACCCGCTCTGTAGAACTTTTTTGGCTATTTTTCGGGGGCCAAAATGTCCACCGCATGCAAATTTGTGACAGAAAGCTAGAACACTCTTTACGTCCTCATCGGGAATATATCTCCTAATGATTTGGTCGGAACAATATTTAAAAAGATAAGGTTCCTCCTAAATGAAATATCAGACTTGAGATAAGAATCGATATACGTCTTGTTTTGACCAATGAGATGGGGTTTGGTTTGTGACTAAGTAGTTAATTATGTCAGCATATCATGGTTCCCTTAAAGTAGCGTAAAGTTGTTCATCGGGAAAGTCATCATTAATTGGCAGCTCGTTAGAAGGGGCATTTGGAACACGAGAGAGATGATCGGTGACGACATTTTTGACACCCTTTTTATCTCGAATTTCGAGATCAAACTCTTGGAGGAGGAGGATCCAATGAATGAGTCGGGCCTTCGCGTCCTTTTTGAGCATTAGGTATCAAAGTGTAGAATGGTCGGTGAATATCGCAGTTTTGGTCCCAAATAGGTATGGGCGAAATTTCTCCAATGCGAACACTACTGCCAAGAATTCCTTCTCGGTTGTAGTATAGTTCACTTGGGCATCGTTAAGCGTCCTACTTGAATAATAGATTATATGTTGCTTGTTATCTATGCGTTGTCCTAAGACAGCGCCTATGATGAAATCAGAAGCGTCTCACATAATCTCAAATGGTTTGGACCAATCCAGAGCATAAACTATTGGCGCATAGATAAGTTCCTTTTGAGATTTTCTCATGCGTTAAGACATTCATCATCAAAGATAAAGGGCACGTCTTTAGCTAAAAGGCTTGTTAAGAGTCTAGCAATTTTGCTAAAATCCATGATAAACCTACGGTAGTAACCGGCGTGTCCTGAGAAGGAACAGATATCTTTTCACACATTTTGGCGTGGGAAGCTTGGCTATGACCTCTATCTTCGTCTTGTCCACTTCAATTCCTTTCCTAGAGATCTCATGACCTAGGACAATCCCGTGTTGTACCATAAAGTGGCACTTCTCCCAATTTAAGGTCAAATCTTTTTCTATGCATCATTTTTGCACAAGTTCTAAATGATGGAGGCATTTGTCGAAAGAGTCTCCATAGACGGAGAAATCGTCCATGAAGATCTCTAAGAAACATTCAACCATGTCAGAGAATAAGCTTAACATGCAACATTGAAATGTTGCTGGGGCATTGCATAAACCGAAAGGCATTCGGCGATAGGCAAAAGTCCCAAATGGACACGTGAACGTTGTTTTCTCTTGGTCCTCTGGAGCTATGGGGATTTGGATATCCCTGCGTAACCATCTAAGAAATAGTAATACTCATGGCCAGCTAATCGTTCAAGTATTTGAAAATCACCTAGAGGGGGGTGAATAGGTGATTATGCTAATCTAATGAACTTGATGCGGAATTTAAAAACTAATTGCAATTGACAAGAGATGCACACTAAAACAAGCCAAGCAAATAATTATGAATGAACAATATAAATAGATGCAAGGCACAAAGTAAAGAGAGAGAGAGAGAGAGAGAGAGAGAGAGAGAGAGAGAGAGCCAAGGGATCAAGCACAAATAACAAGATATGTTTCGAGGTTCGAGCACCCAGCTCTACATCCCCGCCTTCACCCAGAAGGATTTTAAGTCCACTAGCTTGTCCACAAAGGACTCCCACAAAGGGAACCTCCACCGAGGATTTGGGGCAATAACAATTACAAGGAGTACCCAACTCCTCTCCTTACAAACACAACCTCCTCCTTGAGGCACAACTCCAAGCCAACAAACAATCACCTCACAACTTGAGGGATTAGCACAAAGCAACACAAGATCACCTCACAACTTGAGGGATACAACCAAAGGCACAAAGCCAAGCAAAGATTGGGTTTACAACTTGGTGGTCTAACAAACAACCACAAACAATCTCTTTTCCCACACAAAGATCCTATAGAATGAGATAGTAGATGTAGCTCAAGTGTGAGAAAACCAAAGGAATGGAAATCAAAATCTCAAAGAAAATCTTTAGGAAAAACTAGAAACCAAGATGAAGAAATTGAATCAAAATCTTTTCCCAAAAACCCTTTCTTGATTTTCCAAACCCTAGCAAAAACACCAAATAGATTGTTCAATTTAAAGCCCAAAAACTTCTTTTGATTGCTGTGAAAATACTGGAGAGTCAGGAAAAATTCGCACAAAAAATCTTATGGAAAACAGGCCATTAATGGGGTATTTATAGCCCCCAGAAAAATATAGCCGTTGGCAGCAGAAACTGCCAAAAATGAACTACCGGTCGACCGTCTGGTCGACCGTCCAACGGTCAATTTTTGACCGTTGGCAGCTACCGGTCGACCGTGCGATCGACCGTCCCCAGAACCAGAGAGCAACGGCTCTCTGGGCGGTCGACCGAAACAAACAGAGAGCAACCTGCTCTCAGTCGGTCGACCGTGCGGTCGACCGGCTAAAGGGGCAGCCAGCGTGCACGTATCCGTGCACGTCGGTCGACCGCTACGGTCGACCGGCCTAGCCTGGCAGCTGCAGATCAGGGAAAAACTGGGTTTTTAAAGACTTGAAAAATTCCCATAAAATCTCTAAAATTCCACAAAAATAGTTTTCTCATTTTATATTGAAATACAAACTTGTGTTAAAATGTTTAACACAAATCTCAAACATTTTGAACTATTTTTGTGTTATAGAAATTTTGCCAAAAACCAAAAACTGTATTTTCTAAAAACTTGGATTTTGGAATAGAAAATACGTTTTGTCCAAACTCATCCAAATACAAAAACATGATATTAAATAACATTTAGGCATGATGTATATGGATATAATCCTATATACATGAAACATCTATATATCCATGTTTTTGACTTTAATTCCAAAATATGTTTTGTTAAAAATACCAAAACATAAAACACATGAATAAGTAAGTCAAAACTAAGTTTGTCTAAGAAGTTGAAGCATGCATGTATATAGAACAAATCTTATATACATTAAACCATGTAAACTTGTTTTGAATCTATCTATTCATGCAAACAAGATCGGTTAAACAAAAACGGAAAAACCGAAAACCAATATTCAAAACATAAAACGTGTGTGTTGTGAACTTGAGCATATCATACTATTCTATCTTTATAATTTGGATCTAAACACAAAACTAAACTAGGTACCGATGTCTTCTTGTAGAGCGCCGTCTCCAAGCCGACTCGATCCAAAATTCTTTGATCCACTGAGCAAGTGCTATATATGATCTTTGACGCTCGGGCTCTTGAATCAACATGTGAAAGCTTCCAAATCATCTTGTTGAAGCTAATCACCTACTAATAACTTGATTAATGATCTGAAACTAAAATCACAAGATTATTAGTACACATAACTACATGAGTTAATCATCATCAAAACTAGAGTGGAAGGCCTCTGGGCCAAAAGTATTTGGTCGATAAATGGAAGAGAAAAATGGTCATTGCGGGTGGCAGCATTTAACTTACGATAGTTAATGCAAACTCGAATCTTTGTAGGGAGTCTTGTTTAAACTAACTCTTGTTTGTCATTCTCTACCACTATAAAACTAGATTTTTTAGGTACCGCATGGTGGGCTGACCCATTGGCTATCAGAAATAGGATAAATTATCCCATTATCTAAAAGCTTTACTATTTCAGCTCGTACCGCGTCTTGTATGATAGGATTTAACCTACACTGCGATTCCCTAGTTGGTTTTGCCTCTTCATTTAAATGGATTCGGTGCTAAACTATAGTTGGACTTAATCCCTTTATGTCGGTCATTGTCCAATAATTGTAAAATGAAAGAGCAATGAATTACCGTGTAGCTTTGGCTAACAGGTCGTGTCTACGAGGAGGAATTCGATAGAAGCTTTTCGGTGCTTTTGTTAAGTAACAAAGAATGGAGTTGTTATTTTTTCTTTAAGTTGAAAAAGAGAATGGAGAGAAGGGAAATGATCAAAAAAAAAATTACAAATTTGGAGAAGGCTTTGGAAAAGGTGATTTAAAAAGCTTTGAAAAGTGATTTGTAATTTTTAATATAAGAAGAAGATCTGGGCTCACTATCTCGCTACTCAACGATGTGTTCTTCTCTTGAAATCCTAAGTTTCTCAAATTGATCATAGGCAAAAACATAAGATTGAGTTTAGAAATTTTTAAGCAAAGCATATAAGAAAGTTTAAAAAAGTTACTTTTTTCTTTAAAAATCATCTTGAATTGAATGTTAAATCATCAAGTAATTCAAGTATGAGATAAAAATAAGTTCAAGAGACGTTTTTAAAAGAAGTGAAAGTTTAAAAATCCAAACCCATCCTCATGTGCCTTCAAGAACACTTTCAACAAGAAAGTCTTAGTTTAGGCATGCAAATGATTCATTGGGTCTTCTCATCAAAACCATTCAAAAAGAAGAGAAATTGGAGGGACGAATAATAGTGAGCCCAGAAACTAATTTAGCTACTCATGGAAGACAAAAAATAATACAAGTAAATAAAGCAAGACATACTGTGAAATGGAGTGGAAGAAGAGAAAGCTTGATCCTTTTTTGATGTCACTTCAATCTTCAGAATACAATCACTCAATTCCTCTCTCTCACTGGTATTTGAGCTGAACTACAAATTACAAAACAGAGTTACAACTTCTATACTATCTAACAAAGAGCCTAAAATCTTAAAGAATAAACAAGAATTCAAATCCTAGTCTTCGCTAATTTTTCAGTACAAAACCGTGACTTTTATAGCCAAAAATCCAGAGGGAAAGGAGTGAGGAGATAAGGGGAGCAAACGCTCCCTTTATCTCCACCAACAAGCCACGGATCCGAGGCTTGGACCGCGGATCCGCAGCCAAGATATGGCCAATTGGCCACATCAAGGTGGGGATATGATTTGCGTGAGATTTTGCCCCCTTTTGTCCGGCTGGATTTGCTATTTGTCTTCGATTCTGATCTGATTTTTGGTGATTCTCAAGCTAATCGATTTGGATTCTGATAAAACTAAATTAACCGGTTTCCAACCTCCCTGATTTTTCATAATCTGCCTTGATTTACTGATTTTAAATTAATTCTAAATTAAATCAGAATTTGATGGGCTTTTGGGCTCGTTTCTCTTCTCTTTCCTTAAGTAATGGGCCTGCACTTTATAAAGAAAATAGGACTTATTATATGATTTATTTAGATAATAAGCATGGTAATGTGACAATATGTATGCAATATATGTGACCGATCACACCCCCACACTTATCTTTTGCTCGCCCTCGAGCAAAAGATCAAAACTAATCTAATCAATTATTAGACCACTTTCGCAGTTCATCGATTCCACTGAGCATGTGCAACAAGCCGTTAAACCTCTAGGTTACCCTTAAAGGACGTGTTTTGTCTCGTGAGGGTTTTTCAGTGGATTGCACCTACAAAATCTATAAAGAAAGAGAAAAAAGTTAGTATTTTCGAAAAGCATTTTTTGAAAAGAGAAAATATTTGAAATATATTTGTGAGAGTTTAAGTAATCTATAAGTTATAGGAATATCAAAATTTTCATTTCTAAACTTAGTCTCTATTCAAAAATATGTCATCAGTCAAAGCAAGAAGTCAAATTGTATTTCTCATTTAGTCTATTACTTTACCCTGAGTCATATGCACCATCTTGACTGTGAAGTTTGACTAAGAGTTCTTTAACATTAACTCCTATGCCTTATTTATATTTAGTTTTGATGGTATTTATTCCTCAATTCCATTAGGTTTTCTAATCTGCCCATGTAACGAGCCTTTAGTCGGTGACACCCAAATCGGATAGTTTTAGGGCACCAGGTGAGAAAACACCCCTAAGGACTTAAACACTCGAGCAGACAAGGCCACGAAACCAAGGTTTTTATAATAAAATGTACCCCTTTTAGGTGCGAACACTTATGCTTCATGAGGCACAAATACTCAGCTTAATCAGAGGATTTATATATTTTTTTTCTTACATATCTAATTATCTTTTGCATAAATACCAAGACTTGATTAGGCCAAAGCACCTAGCTAATCAATAATTAGATTTGCATATATTTATTTATTTATTTATTTATTTTATAAGGCATAAGAATTTTTGTCTTTGAACCCTAAGTGTGTAAGTATATAAAGTGTGCATATTTCTTCAAGGTAAAGATCAAGACTAAATTACTTTCATCAATTTTCTTCCTAACCCTGAAAATCAAATAAGTTATCTTATTTTGACCAAGTATAAGAAATCCTAATTATGATTTTCCTATTCCTTAAAATTGACTTAATTTTCTTACAAAAATATATCAAAATATTGTTCTTTACCTTTCAAAAAGTTTTTTCTT
The DNA here is from genome assembly GCA_038442645.1 of Agave tequilana. Classification (NCBI taxonomy): domain Eukaryota; kingdom Viridiplantae; phylum Streptophyta; class Magnoliopsida; order Asparagales; family Asparagaceae; genus Agave; species Agave tequilana. Next base: position 9,440 of record JAVJIF010016707.1, on the reverse strand, counting down.
TATAAATATATATATTTTTTTTTTCTTCTTTTATTTGTTTTTTTTATTAGTTATATTAGTCATGTTAGAGCCTTCCCCCACACCTATCTTATGCATTGTCCCAATGTAAGAAAGAAATGTATAGATGTATGAAATAAAATGTAAAAGAGGAAAGTTACCGATACACTGGGTCGAAAAGACCGATAGCCGTTTCATTTACCGGTACCGATTCCAAGAAAGGTTTAAGGCGTTGACCATTTAACTTAAAGTCATTTTCATTCTTGGTGTCACTGATCTCTACAGCACCGTGTAGAAATACAGTTTTGACAACGAATGGCCCAGTCCATCTTGATTTTAATTTTCCTGAAAAAAGATGAAGCCTAGAACTATAGAGTAAGACTTTTTGTCCAGGGACAAAGGTTTTCTTTATGATGTGTTTATCATGAAAAATCTTAACTCTATCTTTAGTGATCTTAGCATTTTCATAGGCCTCATTTCTTAACTCCTATAATTCGAAAATTTGTAATTTTCGAAGGTTACCAGCCTTAGTCAAGTCGAAATTCAATTGTTTGATTGCCCATACGACCTAGTGCTCTAACTCAACGGGGAGGTGGCGAGCTTTACCATAGAGTAACCTATAAGAAGACATTCTTAGAATCGCCTTGAAAGCAGTCCTGTAGGCCCATAGGGCATCTACAAATTTGGTGGACCAATCTTTCCGATTTTGGTTCACAGTCTTCTTCAAGATAAGCTTGACTTGTCTATTAGAAACCTCAACCTGTCCACTGGTTTGAGGATGATAAGATATGGACAACTTGTGAGTTATGGCATACTTTTGCATAAGTGCTTCAAAGGATCTATTGCAAAAGTGAGTGCCATTATCACTGATGATAGCACGAGGCGTTACGAAGCTTGAGAAAATGTTCTCTTTCAAAAACTTTATGACAACTTTGTTATCATTAGTTCTACTAGGAATGGCTTCTACTACCACTTGGACACATAGTCTACAGCAACCAATATGTACTGGTTTCCAAATGAATTAGGAAATGGACCCATAAAGTCGATGCCCCAAATATCAAAGAGTTCTATTTCTAGAATTGGACGGTCATCATATCTCGTTTTGAGATCCTTCCTACCATCTAGCATCTAGGGCACGTCTTACAAAATTCATAAGCATCTTTGAACAAAGTGGGCCAATAGAATCCACTTTGTAGCACTTTTTCAGCAGTCTTGCGGGGACCAAAGTGTCCACCGCATGCAAGGTAGTGACAAAAGGATAGAACACTCTCAACCTCCTCATCGGGAATGCTTCTCCGAATAATATTGTCAGAACAGTACTTAAAAAGATACGGTTCCTCCCAAAAGAAATACCGAACTTGAGATAAGAACTGATAGAAATTTTTTGGACCAATGAGACGGAGTTTGGTCTGTGACTAAGTAATTACACTGTATCAGCAAACCAAGGTTCCCTAAAGATAGCTAAGAGATTTTCATCAGGAAAATCCTCATTTATAGGTAATTCGTTGCATGGAGAATTAGGAATTCGTGAGAGATGGTCAGCAATGACATTTTTTATGCCTTTCTTGTCTCGAATCTCGAGATCAAAATCTTGAAGAAGGAGGATCCAACGAATGAGTCGGGCCTTGGCATCCCTCTTCATATGAGGTACCTAAGCGCAGAATGATCGGTTAAAATGGTGTTTTGGACCCTAGTAGGTAGGGACGAAATTTCTCTAAGGTAAACACTACTGCCAAGAATTCCTTCTCAATAGCAGTGTAATTCAATTGAGCATCATTGAGTGTCCTACTAGAGTAGTAAATCACGTACTGCTTGTTATTAATGTGTTATCCTAGGACAGCGCCTATGGCAAAATCAGAAGCATCGCACATGATTTCGAACGGCTTACACCAATCCGGTGCAGATATGACTGGAGTAGAAATAAGCTCTCTCTTAAGCTTCTCCAAGAATTTATACATTCAGCATCAAAAGTGAAGGGCACGTCCTTAACTAACAGATTAGTCAAGGTCCTAGCAATCTTGCTAAAATCCTTGATAAATCTTTGGTAAAAACCTGTGTGTCCTAAGAAGGATCTAATATCCATCACGCATTTGGGCATGGGAGCTTAGAAATAATCTCAATCTTGGCTCTTGTAATGCCCCGATCCCGGCGATACGGGGACACTGCAACGTATATACGTAAGTCCGAATTACCTTCCGTATATACGCTAAGCATCAGTACAGACAAGAATCAGAGTACGGAAGCAAATGGTGCATTATACATTCCAACACATATATATATACAATCACAGAGCTATCACCAGGAGTGATGAATATTACAAGAAATATAACATCACATACAAGCGCAAATGCGAGAGTACAAGGAATATACATAAATGAACAGTATAAAAGGGAGCTCACATACATGTATACAAGGAACCGTACAAGTATGAATAGGAAAAGAGCACTCACGAGTTTACTAAGAAGAAACTCGAGAGGCACACAGGGGGCCTGGAAGGATGTGGCTCTGGACGGTCGGCTGGAGATCCACGCTACCGCTGCGCCACTCTGAGCAGCGAAGGGGTAAATCCACTCGCTCCAAGCTCCAAGACCTGGACGTGAGGATCCAGGGGAGTCAAATGATACTCCCCAGGCGAGTGTAGAAGCAAAACCAAGTGGTGAAGCAGGGTGAGCACAATAATGCATATATCAAGTGGGAATACTCAGGAGGCAGATAGGATAGAGCAGGTAAGAATAGATATGGCATGATAATCATAAAACAGGAAATCAGAATAAAACCAAGGACGAGCTACAAGGTAGTCATATCATAATACTCATAAAACATGAAATCCGATATAAAGTCCGGGAAAAGCAAATACGGTAAGGCACAGCACAAATTCATAGCTATTTAAGATGTAGGCTTTGGTATGCGTCCCATTCCACATACCTCTACTTACAACTTAAAGAGCCGGTTATTATGACACTTTATTATTACTCGTCTTGCCTATATATCTCGGTATGTGTCTCGGTGTACGGCCAACTCACATACATCCATATATAAGCAAGTCGAGGTTGTTATTGGAACAGCGGGGGTATCAACGAACTATGTTTACAGTGGGTCCCGTGCATGCCCGGGACCACGGTCCAGGATTGTTCCGTTGCATGGAAACGGAAGCCAGCCGCAAGGCTAAACAGGAGGGACTTATGTATGCCCTTATCAATCAGGAATAAGGGAGCCAGCTCTCCCCTCGGTCCCCTGGAGTACCACAGGTCAGACCGGATATAAAGTGCACAACCTAATGCCACTGTAAACACGAACACATATCGATATCCGCATGTTTCCCCCGACCCAATACAAGTTGGTCCATTTTAAGATTCAATAGTTTAATTATCACTTTACGGGAATAATCAGGAATTAGGCATGATCAGGAAATTAGGAGTACATAAGTACTATATAGTCAGGTCACTGCATGTAAAGCAGGAATACAATATACAGGTCACTGATCATGATACAGGATAATAAGTCAAGTTCCCGTAAAGATGACAATCACAAGTCAAGTTATCATGCTGGGTGTAAGGTGATAGCATGATAGGATGGTGATAATGAATAAGCAACCAAACATATAAGAGATTGATAATAATCAGGTGGTAAGTTATGTCAAGAGATTGATAATAGTCTGGGTAAGTCAGGTCATACCAAGAGGGTCTAGCCAAATAGTAGTATGTCAGGTGGTCAGGTGATAACACTCTAGATGTCAGGTGATATACATGTGTTAAAAGGAAACATGCAACTAACAAGTCTGAAGTAGTAGTAGGGCAAGTGTAAACATAACAGTAATCCAAAGTCCAACGACCACGAAGGGTCGGCCACGCATGGTATAAGCAATAAAAGACATAGCACATGAAATAAAATACATGAAAGCTAAAGCTAGAACATGCGCATAATCAATGAAATAAGAAGTAAGAGGGTAGCGAGTGAGAACACTCGCCTGCATCACCGAAAAGCCGAAAGGTCCGAAATCCACGAAATCCGGGGCACGCCATAAAATATGATATATAAATATGTAGAGTGAAGAGGAGAGAGAAAGAGAGAAGGGAAGTGAAGATGGTGTTTGTCAAGTGACAAGTCAAGTAATACCAATAGATGAGGTAAGTCTAGAGGGTAAGGTCCATGTTCAAGAAAGGAATCAACTATAACAGATAGGCAAAGTTAGTCGACTAGAATGGATGAGTAGTCGACTAATAGTGGACTCAAGTCGACTAACAGTCTGGTTAGTCGACTAAAACTGGGTTCCAGAGAGTTGGATTTCTGATTCAGAAGAGTTAGTCGACTAGGATAGAAGGAGTAGTCGACTAACAGTGATCTCAAGTCGACTAACAGATACGTTAAGTCGACTAATGCTGAGTAACAGAAAGTTGGGTCTTGATTCAGGGAAAAGTTAGTCGACTGGATGAATTGAGTAGTCGACTAACAGACATGACAAGTCGACTAACAGTTATGTTAAGTCGACTAAATCTGTGATACAGAGAGTTGATGTTTTGGCTCAGGAAAAGTTAGTCGACTAGATGAAATGGGTAGTCGACTAATAGTGATTTCTAGAGAGAGAAAATGTAGAGAGAGAAAGAGAGATTTCTAGAGAGAGAAAATCTAGAGTGAGAAAGTGAGATTTTTAGAGAGAGAAAACCTAGAGAGAGAAAGAGTGACTTTAGAGATAGTCTAGAGAGAGAAAGTTGGGATTTCTAGAGAGAGAATCTAGAGGGAGATTTTTAGAGAGAGTCTAGAGAGAAAGCCTAGAGAGAGAGTTAGGATTTTTACAGAGAGAAATTATAGAGAGAGAAAGTCTAGTGAGAGGTAGACGGGACATCTAGAGAGAGAAAGAGATGAGAGAGAAAATGAGAGAGAGGGAATAGGAAGAGAGAGAGAGAGAGAAAATAGGGGGGCAGCAGCCCCCCTTCTCTCACGCACAGGGGGCTTCCAGCCCCCGGCCGAGCATGGCCGCCGGCCGCCGGCGAGCGCCGGCGGGCGCCAGCGCTGGGGTGGCCACCGGCCACCCCAAGGGAGAAATAAGGAGGGGGCAGCAGCCCCCTCCCTCCAACAGGGCCACGGCCAGGGCTGTTGCCCTGGCCTGGCCAAGCTCTGGCCGCGCTGCCTGCGGCCAGAGGGTGAACCGGGGAGGCCACGCCGGCCCTCAGTGGCCGGCGCAGGCCAGGGTGGCCGCCGGCCACCCCAAAAGAGAGGGGGAAAGGAAAGGGAGGAGGAGAGAAGGGAGAAGAGAGAGGGGGCTCCGCCCCTCCTCCGCCAACGCACAGGGGCCTACAGGCCCCCTGGCCGCGGTCAGCCGCCGGCGACTCGCCGGCGGCGCACAGCCCTCACCGGGGCGCCGATCAGAAGAAGGGAGCGGCTGTCGCCAGCTCCAGAAAAAGGAAAAAGAAAAGAGAAGAAAGGAAAGAGAAGAAAAGAAAAAGGAAAATAAAAAAGAAAAGAAATGAAATAATTGAAAAGAAATAAGGGGGAAGTTTATTTTAATGGAAATTTTTGATGGGATGGGACAGGCTGCTGATGTGATTGGGGGGAAATGGGCTGTCAGGTTGACTTTTGGGGAAGGAAAAAGAAAAGGAAATGGAGAAAGAGAGAGAAAGAAATAATATTATTAAAATAGGGTAAAAATCCGACTGTTTCGGAATCGTTCCGAAAAATCCTCAAAAATAGAAAATAATATTTTAAGATGCTCGGTGAAATCGGATTCGAGAAATTTAATGTAGATTTCAAATTAAAAATCCTGGAATCTTCGGCGATACCGGTCGACACCAAAAACCGTGAATTTTCGATAAATTCTGAAAAATCTCAAAAAATGAATTTAGATAGAAAATGATATTATAAGATGTATCGTGAAAGCCGTTTTAAGAAATACTTTATAGTTTTAAAACTAAAAATCCCGGAATCAGTTAACTACCGACTCCGATGGAATTTCATAAATTCATAAAATCCTCAGAAAAAGAATGTAGGTAGAAATATGATTCTAAGAAATAATGTCTAAAGGATCATTTAGAAATTCCAACCGTTTAAGAATTAAAAATCTAGGAATCGGTCAGCGGCACTAGCCGACTCCGGTTTTGAAGACTTTCATTTTAATTCCAGAAAAATCTAGAAAATCATAGAAAATATATAATAATGGAAATGATATTTAAAACTAAAATCGGCCAAATCTAATCACCGGAAAGACCAAATCGAATAATATACTATAATCGAGTTCCTGGTTCGGACTGGGACTGACTCCGAGTCCACGAATCCAAATCCAAGACAAAACAACCATATAAGGAATTCATAATACAGAATAAATACAGGAAACAAATCGAAAAAATACGACCGAAAATCTGAATACGCAACTAAGTACGTATTCCGGGAACGGGGTATTACAATCCACCCACCTTACAAAAATTGCGTCCTCGCAATTTCGTTAAGGGGTGAATTGAACACAAAGGGAACAAGGGTGGAATCTATACCAATTAAGATATGAAGCACTACAGGTAGGGCTCAAGTCAACTGAATAATAACCATACTCTGCATTTCCGGCTGATGATGTCGTGGCTGTGTAATAAATCTTTAGAATAATGCTGAATAATACTGATGATGTCGTGGCTGTGAAATAAATGAATACTGATGATGTCGTGGCTGTGTAATGAAGAAAACCCCGAAAATCCTGAGCATAATAAAGAAGACCGATAATTAAGAATCCGACTGCTGTCCTCTGAAAGATAGCCAGATCAAGATCGATCTGGAGAATACCAAGCTTCATAGAATTGGCCGAAGAGATCACATAATAGCTTCCTTCTGAACCAGCCACTACCTCTCTAGTCTAGTCATATCTTAAAATAGTATAAGGCTTCATAAAACCAAAACAGGAAAGGATAGGAAGGATTTAGGAATCAAAGGAAAGATAGTCAAGGAGGGATTTGAAATCAAAGGAAAGATAGTCAAGAAATAGATAACTCTGCACTTGCAGTTGGAATGTATAACCAAGACTCATGTATTCCAGTAGCAAATCTCTTTACCATTGATTTGCCTTCTGGACGTACTGAGGAGGTTAGAGCCTAAGCTCTGATACCAACCTGTAACGCCCCGATCCCGGCGATACGGGGACGTCACTGCAACGTATATACGTAAGTCCGAATTACCTTCCCGTATATACGCTAAGCATCAGTACAGACAAGAATCAGAGTACGGAAGCAAATGGTGCATTATACATTCCAACACAATATATATACAATCACAGAGCTATCACCAGGAGTGATGAATATTACAAGAATATAACATCACATACAAGCGCAAATGCGAGAGTACAAGGAATATACATAATGAACAGTATAAAAGGAGCTCACATACATGTATACAAGGAACCGTACAAGTATGAATAGGAAAAGAGCACTCACGAGTTTACTAAGAAGAAACTCGAGAGGCACACAGGGGGCCTGGAAGGATGTGGCTCTGGACGGTCGGCTGGAGATCCACGCTACCGCTGCGCCACTCTGAGCAGCGAAGGGGTAAATCCACTCGCTCCAAGCTCCAAGACCTGGACGTGAGGATCCAGGGGAGTCAAATGATACTCCCCAGGCGAGTGTAGAAGCAAAACCAAGTGGTGAAGCAGGGTGAGCACAATAATGCATATATCAAGTGGGAATACTCAGGAGGCAGATAGGATAGAGCAGGTAAGAATAGATATGGCATGATAATCATAAAACAGGAAATCAGAATAAAACCAAGGACGAGCTACAAGGTAGTCATATCATAATACTCATAAAACATGAAATCCGATATAAAGTCCGGGAAAAGCAAATACGGTAAGGCACAGCACAAATTCATAGCTATTTAAGATGTAGGCTTTGGTATGCGTCCCATTCCACATACCTCTACTTACAACTTAAAGAGCGGTTATTATGACACTTTATTATTACTCGTCTTGCCCATATATCTCGGTATGTGTCTTGGTGTACGGCCAACTCACATACATCCATATATAAGCAAGTCGAGGTTGTTATTGGAAACAGCGGGGGTATCAACGAACTATGTTTACAGTGGGTCCCGTGCATGCCCGGGACCACGGTCCAGGATTGTTCCGTTGCATGGAAACGGAAGCCAGCCGCAAGGCTAAACAGGAGGGACTTATGTATGCCCTTATCAATCAGGAATAAGGGAGCCAGCTCTCCCCTCGGTCCCCTGGAGTACCACAGGTCAGACCGGATATAAAGTGCACAACCTAATGCCACTGTAAACACGAACACATATCGATATCCGCATGTTTCCCCCGACCCAATACAAGTTGGTCCATTTTAAGATTCAATAGTTTAATTATCACTTTACGGGAATAATCAGGAATTAGGCATGATCAGGAAATAGGAGTACATAAGTACTATATAGTCAGGTCACTGCATGTAAAGCAGGAATACAATATACAGTCACTGATCATGATACAGGATAATAAGTCAAGTTCCCGTAAAGATGACAATCACAAGTCAAGTTATCATGCTGGGTGTAAGGTGATAGCATGATAGGATGGTGATAATGAATAAGCAACCAAACATATAAGAGATTGATAATAATCAGGTGGTAAGTTATGTCAAGAGATTGATAATAGTCTGGGTAAGTCAGGTCATACCAAGAGGGTCTAGCCAATAGTAGTATGTCAGGTGGTCAGGTGATAACACTCTAGATGTCAGGTGATATACATGTGTTAAAAGGAAACATGCAACTAACAAGTCTGAAGTAGTAGTAGGGCAAGTGTAACATAACAGTAATCCAAAGTCCAACGACCACGAAGGGTCGGCCACGCATGGTATAAGCAATAAAAGACATAGCACATGAAATAAAATACATGAAAGCTAAAGCTAGAACATGCGCATAATCAATGAAATAAGAAGTAAGAGGGTAGCGAGTGAGACACTCGCCTGCATCACCGAAAAGCCGAAAGGTCCGAAATCCACGAAATCCGGGGCACGCCATAAATATGATATATAAAATATGTAGAGTGAGAGGAAGAGAAAGAGAGAAGGGAAGTGAAGATGGTGTTTGTCAAGTGACAAGTCAAGTAATACCAATAGATGAGGTAAGTCTAGAGGTAAGGTCCATGTTCAAGAAAGGAATCAACTATAACAGATAGGCAAAGTTAGTCGACTAGAATGGATGAGTAGCGACTAATAGTGGACTCAAGTCGACTAACTCTGGTTAGTCGACTAAAACTAGGTCCAGAGAGTTGGATTTCTGATCAGGAAGAGTTAGTCGACTAGGATAGAAGGAGTAGTCGACTAACAGTGATCTCAAGTCGACTAACAGATACGTTAAGTCGACTAATGCTGAGTAACAGAAAGTTGGTCTTGATTCAGGGAAAAGTTAGTCGACTGGATGAATTGTAGTCGACTAACAGACATGACAAGTCGACTAACAGTTATGTTAAGTCGACTAAATCTGTG